>PVIH01007230.1:74322-102608 GCA_004025045.1 Sigmodon hispidus | reverse complement strand
GGCTCAAAACTGACTGTCACTCCAGTTTTAGGGGATCTGACTCCTTAATCTGGCCACCATGGGTACAAGTCACATATATGGTGCATAGACTTTCATCCAGGCAAAGCAAGTCATACACAGAAAGTGGTAAAAGCTTTTAAAGACTGTTCCATATTCTTAGCAATTAGAGAAATGCAAATTAAAATACTTTGAGATTTCATGTTGTCCCTGTCAAATTGACTAAGACAAAGAAAAAATATTGCCTACAAATATTGATGGGGGTGGGGGAAAAGGGGAACTCTCATTAATTGTTGATGTTAATGCAAACTGGTACAGCCACTGTGGAAATTGGTGTGGAAATTTATAAAAAACATAAGAGTAGGCTTGGCATATATTCCTTGGCATATTCCAAAGAACCAGATACTTGCTCAAACATCTTCATTGCTGCTTTATTCAGAGTAGTAAGGAAATGGAAATGGCCTAAATGAATGGATAATGAAAATGTAGTACATACATACACACAATGGAATATTATACAGCTATAAAGAAAAAAATCATGAAACTTGAAGGTAAATTGATAGAAGTAGAAAGTATTATACCTTGTGAGGTAATCCAGATGCAGAAAGACAAGCACCTCTTATTTGTGGATCTAAGTCTTTAGAAGTGAGTAAATAACTTGGAATAATCACAGAAATGGGCAGAGTAAAGGAGGACTAAGGGGAGGTCAGGGTTCTTTTAAAAATAGCTTCTTACTGCTGATATCGTTGAATGCTGAAAATATTTTTCCAGTGTTATATGGTATATGAACCCCAAGATTATTAGTTTTTTAGTTGTGGTTGTTTGTGACAGTCTCACTATGTAGCTCAGGATGGCCTATTACTCACTATGTGGATGAGGCTGGTCTCAAATTTAACAGAGATACTTCTGCCGTTGTACCCTGAGTACTGAGATTAAAGGTGTGTGACATTATATCTGGCTGGACACCAAGATTCTTATCTGACTGGCCAATAAGTCTGCACAGTGAATTGCACATTGTTTGCTACGCCTCTTGAGCCTTATTTTTAATGTTTTATCAGCATGAATGTTTTTATCAGCATGTATTTTATATCAATTAACGAGCATTTCATGAATGGAATAATTTGATTAATTAAACCATTTATACTCATGATATTATCATTATAGTGATATAAACCCCCTAATATTTTAATTATTTCTCTCAACTCCTATTTTCCTATGCAAGTAGGTAACTAATCTCTATTGCTATACTATATATGTATATGTGAATACATATGTAATATACAGTTATTTGGTAGGCATGTTTTTGGTTTATACAAATAATGTGTTTGTCATATTATTTCCCCTGCCTTTTCCATTACTGAGTAGTCCTCTAAGACCCATCTATGTGTCTACATGCATATTTATATTCTATGCAAGTATTTTAAAAAATATGCTCTTAAACGTCAAAATGACTGGGCCATTGTATATACACATAATAAACCTCAGTAATTCAGTTTTTTTCTAGAAATACTACACAATTCTCAGAAATACTGCTTCTATTTCCATCATTCATTCTAACAGATGAAAAGTATTGTATTATTTTTAGTTTTTATATTTCTTTTATGAGTTAAAACATATATTTTATCATTATTTTTGTTTTTTTAAATTAAAACATAATTACATTATTTTCTTCTTCTCTTTCTTCTCTCCAGCCCTTCCTATGTGTATACCCCTTTGTTGTCTCTCTCAGATTCATGACCTATTGTTGTACGAACACACACACACATTTATATTCCTTAAGTATATAAATACAACTTGCTCAGTCCATATAATGTTACTTGTATGTATATGATTTTAGGGCTGACCATTTGACATTGGACCACCTACATTTACACAGTGGAATACTACTCAGCAGTTAAAAAAATGACATCCTGAAATTGGCAGGCAAATGGATGAATCTGGAAAGTATCATCTTGAGTGAGGTAACACAGACCCAGAAAGCTAGACATGGTATATACTCACTCGTAAGTGGATTTTAGACATAAAGCAAAAGATAACCAGGCTATAATTCACAAACCCCAAGCTACTAGGCAACAGGAGAAATGTAAGAGAGACATGCATCGATCCCTCTGGGAAGGGAAAATAGGAAAGATTTTCTGAGTAAATTGGGATCATATGGGGAAGGGAGCAAGGAGAGGTAAGAAGAGATCATGAGAGAAGGGGATGGTTGAGTGGGAGGAGCAACAGTGATGGAGAACAAAGAAATAAATATCTTGATAGAGGGAGCCATTGTGGGGTTAGAGAAAAACCTGGTGCTAGGGAAACATCCAAGAACTCACAAGATGTCCCTGGCTAGGACTCTAAGCAATAGTGGAGAGGGTGCCTAAACAGGACTTCCCCTATAATCAAATGAATGAGCACCCTAATTGTTATTACAGAAGCAGAGATCCATAGCTAAGCACCAGGTTGAGCTCCTGATCCAGCTGAAGAGAGAGAGAGGGGAGAGAGTATATGAGCAAAGGGATAAGGATCATGATGAGGAGAGCCACAGAGACAGCTGACCTGAGCTATTGGGAGCTCACTGATTCTGAAGTAACTCCTCAGGAACCTTCATGGAAAGGAATTAAACCCTCCAAATGTCAATGACAGTCGAATGGCATGGGCAGTTTGTGTAGCCTCTTGCAGTAGGACCAGAGTTTATGAACTGACTTCTCAGAGCCCATTCCCTACAGAGGAATACCTTACTCAGTCTTGATACTGGGATGAGGGACTTGGTCCTAACCTCAACTGGATATGCTAGACCAAACTGTGTAACCTTGGGATTCTTTGCCCTCCCTGGGGATGGATGGCAGGATGGGAGTGGGGAGAGGCTGAGTGAGGACAGGGAGGAGGGAAGAGAGGGGTTGCAGTGGAGGGTATCACAAAAAATTTAAGTAAAAAATTTACAGAAAAAGAAAATAAATATAAACTACAAACATATTTTCCTTAGGAAAAAAATTAAATGATATTGGATCACCAATTGTGAGGGGGTTCTTCTCTGAGGAAGGCTGTTTTCCCCAATCTCAGCATTCCTCAGTTGCCTGTAGTTCTTTGTGTAGGGTTGAGGCTGCATGTTTTTATTTTCTGTGTTATCATGTCTATTGTCTTTTTTAAGGATATCTTTAGACAGCCATGTTGATGACACTTTATAGGTGTAGTTTTCCTGTCATTTTTAGGAGATGCAATATCACAGCAAACTTCCTGTTCCTCTGGCTCTTACAATCTTCAGCTCCCATTTTTTATATAATCTCTGAGCCTAAAGAGCAGAAGTTGCGTTATAGATGTACCAGCTGGGGCTGGGTACCACACAATCATCCATTCTCTGAAGTTTGACCAGTTAGTGATGGTCTCTGTCTGTTGGAAAGGGACTTTTTTTGATAAAGAGTGAGACCTTATACCTATTAGTAAAAGGAAAATAGAATGTCCTTAGGAATCATGCAGGTTTAGTTAAGTGGTGATTGTAAGCTCTCCTCCAAGACCCATGACTCCCATGACTCCATTAGCCCTCGCGAGTTTGGTAGGTTTCCAGTACCCTCTGGTCACTTAAACCTTATGTCCAGTTAGAGGGCTGTTGGTTACTGCTATGGTATGCATGCCACTGCTGCATTCTTAGTGCTATTATTCCATACTGGCTATTGTTTTAGTTCATTGATGTCATAGATGAGTAGAACTATTAGATGCTTCTCTCCTTTGGAAGCTTGAATGGTAACTTCTGGTGTTATGAAAACTATTTTTTTTTTTTATTAGAGGAGGCTTTCAGATTAGATACATCTCAGGTCCTCTGGGTCTTGTCTCTAAAGTGCATGGTGTTTTAGAATGAAGATTCCTTCTACCTCTGGGGATTGGGTGAGAGGAACCAAGAACATCAACAATAGTTTGTAATGTTTTGGGAGTCTCTTGGACAACTTTGACCAACAAAAGCAGGCTTTCTCTTACCAGGTATTGGGTTTTGGGTTAGTTTATGGTTCTTTGGGAGAACATTGTCACCCAGATAGGAAAATTTCATTTGCATTATATATGGATAGCTATATATATGTATATTCATACATATATAATATATAATTTAGGTGACTAGATAATTATACCATATGGATTTCAGACATTCTTATTATTATTTTATTTTCTACCCTTCTTCTTCTGCATTTATCTCCCCCTCCCCAATTAAAATCCCACCATTTTTTGCATGTCCCTATGTCTATCACCTGTATCTTGCTATTCCTTTCTTTAGAACTCCTTCCCTGGCTCCAGGATTCATTTATACTTTCCTATTTTCTGTGATTACTTCATGTTGTGTAGTCACATTTAAGAATTTGGGGCTAGTAACCACAGATGAGCAATAACATGAAACATTTGTTTTCTGGATCTGTCACCTCACACAGCTTCATCTTTTCTAGTTCCATCTATTTACCCACAAATTTAATGACTTTTTCTTTAAAGCTGAATACTGTCCTATAATGTGTATATACCACACTTTCATTATCCATTTGTCAGTTGGAGGACATTTAAGTTGTTTCCATTTCCTAACTACTGTGAATAGTACAGAGATGAACCTAGCTGAGCAAGCATCTGTGATGTTGAGTTTTTGTTCATATGCTAAGGAGTGGTATAGATGGGTTATATGTTAGATTTTTTTTAATTAATGTATAAAGTCTCATTTTTTATCCATTGATATCCCATTGTTGAAACTCCCTTCTCCCTCCTACCCCTCCCAGTCACTTTCTCTTTTCCACATCTCCTTATCTCCTCCCCAGCAAGGGCAGGAGGTTCCAAGTTCCCAATGTGGATTAGTTCAGCATCCACTCCAGGCAGATCTGCTTTCCTCATCCCAACATCAAGACTGGGTCAGGTGTTGCTCTGGAGGGAGTGGGATCCAAGGTGCCGGGCCAAGGAGCTTCAGATCCAATGCTGTTCAGTGGTTGTGGTTTGCAGCTTGGGTATGCTTTGCTTTTTATTTAAAGTCCACTAATGAGTGAGTACATCCCCAACTTATCTTTCTGGGTTTGTGATACCTCACTCAGGAGGATATTCTCCAAATCCATCCTTTTGCCTATGAATTTTAGAATATCATTTTTTCCTTTTTCTTTTTTTAAATGTTTAAACAAGTATTTCTATTATGAATAAAGTCTTTTTTATTATGAAAAAGGTCATATATTTCTTTATCCAGGTATCCCCTTGTTCAGGCTCCTTTCCCCCTCCTGCCCCTCCCAGTCACTTACTCTTCTATCCATCAGGTTATCTCCTCCCCAGCAAGGGAAGAAGCCCCAAGATGCTGCTGAGTAGTACTCCATTGTGTAGATGTACCACAGTTTGTTAATCCATTCTTCAGTTGAGAGGCATCTAGCTTGTTTCCAAGTTCTTGCTATTACAAATAATGCTGCTATGAACATAGCTGAGCTAAGCTTTGGAGTGCCAATGTGCATCTTTAGGGTATTATGCCCAGTAGTGGTATTGCTGAATCTTTTGGGAGATTGATTCCCAGTTTTCTGAGAAATCGCCATACTGCATTCCAGAGTGGCTGAACCAGCTTATACTCCCACCAACAAAGGAGGAGTGTTCTCCTTGCTCTGCAACCTCTCCAGTGTAGGCTGTTATCTGTGTCTTTTATCTTAGCCAATCTGATGGGTGTGAGGTGATATCTCAAAGTTGTTTTGATTTGCATTTCTCTGATGGCTAAAGATGTCAAGCACTTTTTCAAGTGCTTCTCAGGCATTTGTAATTCTTCTGCTGAAAATTCCCTTTTTAGTTTTGAGCCCCATTTGTTGATTGGGTTATTCAAGGTTTTGGGCTCTAGATTCTTGAGCTCTTTATATATATTAGTGATCAGTCCTCTATCACTTGTACGGTTGGTGAAAATCTTTTCCCATTCTGTAGGCTGTCGTTTTGTCCTATTGACAGTGAGTGTTCTTGGCTTTACAGAAGCTTCTTAGTTTTAGGAGGTCCCATTTATAAATTGTTGTTCTTAGTGTCTGCTACTGGTGTTATATTTAGGAAGAGGTCACCTGTGCCAATGCATTGGCTGGTATTTCCCACTTTCTTTTCTATCAAGTCCAGTGTGGCTGGGTATATGCTGAAGTCTTTGATCCCTTTAGATTTGAGTTTTGTGTGGGGTGACAGGCTTAGATCTATTTGCATTTTTCTACACACTACCATCAAGCTATGCCAACACCATTTGTTAAAGATACTATCTTTTTTCCATTGAATATTTTGGGCCTGATCAAAGATCAGGTGTTCATAGGTTTTTGGGTTAATGTCAGGGCCTTCAATTCGATTCCATTAATCCACGAGTCTGTTTTTATGCCAGTACCAGGCTGTTTTTAATCACTGTAGCTCTATAGTATAATTTGAAGTCTGGGATGGTGATGCCTCCTGCGGTTCTTTTGTTGAGCAAAATTGTTTTAGCAATCCTGGCTTTCCTGTTATTCCAAATGAAAATGAGTATTGTTCTTTCAAGGTCTGTAAAAAAAATGTGTTGGGATTTTCATGGGAAGTGTGTTGAATCTGTAGATTGCTTTTGGTAGAATTGCCTTTTTTACTATGTTGATCCTACCTATCCAGGAACATGGGAGAGCTTTCCATTTTCTGATATCCTCTTCAATTTCTTTCTTCAGTGATTTAAAGGTTTTGTTGAATACATCTGTTACTTTTTTGGTTATAGTTACTCCAAGGTATTTAATGCTATTTGCAGCTATTATAAAGGGTGATGTTTCCCTTTATTTCTTTCTCAGCCCTTTTATCTTTAGTGTATAGGAAGGCTACTGATTTCTTTGAATTAACCTTATATCTTGCTACATTGCTGAAGCTGTTTCTCAGCTCTAGAAGTTCCTTGGTAGAATTTTGTGGGTCTTTTAGGTATACAATCATATCACCTGCAAATACAGATAGTTTCACTTCTTTTCCAATTTGTATCCCCTTAACCTCCTTTTGTTCTCTTATTGCTTTAGCTAAAACCTCGAGAACTATGTTGAGTAAATAATGAGAGAGGGGACAGCCTTGTCTCATTCCTGTTTTTAGTGGGATTTCTTTGAGTTTTTCTCCATTTAGTTTGATGTTGGATGTTAGCATTTTGTAAATTGCCTTTATTATGTTTAGATATTTTCCCTTTATTCCTGATCTCTTTAGTACTTTTATCATAAAGGAATGTTATATTTTTTCAAAGGTTTTTCAGCATCTAAAGTGATGATCATGTGATTTTTTTTCCCTTCAATTTATTTAAATGACGTATGACATTTACAGTTTTCCATATGTTGGACCATCCCTGCATTTCTGGGATGAAGCCTACTTGATCGTGGTGAGTGGCTTTTTTTTTTCTTATATGTTGTTGGATTCAGTTTGCCAGAATTTTGTTGAGAATTTTCACATCAATGTTCATAAGTGAAATTGGTCTAATTCTTTTTCTTTGTTGTGTCTTTGAGTGGATTGGGTATCAGGGTTTTTGTAGCCTCATAAAGAGAGTTTGGCAATATTCCTTCAGTTTCTCCTGTGTGGAACAGTTTGAGGAGTATTGGTATTTTTACCCCTTAGAGTGGCTGATATCTTTAGACAATGGCCCAGACCTAAATTAGTCTACAGAGAAAGCATTGTTGTCTGCTCCCTTTCACCCTGGTGACTGTATTTAAGTCAGCTGCCAGTGTCATTTTTTGCTTACATCCAAATCCAGGTTTTTAGAGTTCTGTTCAATGAGACTCAATAAAGCAAGTCTCCAGGAATCTTCAGCCTTTCAGAATAAGTTTGGAACTTTCAGGACAGCCAACTTCATATAATGAGCAGTTACCAGATTCTCAGCCTTTCAAGCCATTGCCAGGCTGACAAGACTCTATTGATTGTAAACCATTATTATAATGGTTATGAGAATGTAAATTTTAAACAGTTATAATATGACCCTTTTAAATAAAATATATATACTTAGTTCTGAGGTGGGAATGTTCATCTGTATACTGTGAATACCATTCTGTAAATAAAAGAACTGTTTTGGTCTGTGTCAAGCACCATAGAAGAAGTAGGCGGGGAAATTGAGGTTCGGGTAAGAAGAGTGCTGAGTCAGACAGACTCAATCCAGCTGCCAAAGAAGAACCATGTAAGGACCCAGGTGAGCCACGAGCATGGCCATGTGGCCAGATAGCTTAATGGAAATGGGTTGAATTAAGATGAAAGAGCTAGCGAGCAATGTGCCTGAGACATAGGCCAAACAGGATGAAATTAATAAAAGCATCTGAGTCAATTTTTTTTTGGGGGGGGAGAAGCAGCAGACCTGCCCAGGCAGGTCTGGACCCTGGCCCTTACAGGATCAGAAACCTTGTAACAGTTCTCTTTTTTTTGGGAACCCTGTCTAATATATACAGTATTCAACACTTCAAAAGTGTTCTCTAAACCTGTCTGTGTATCAGAATCACCAGAGAATCTACTAAGGCCTATGTTCTATTCTAAATCCAAAGTTTAGAGTAGGAAACTAATAATTTCTCTTTTAGTCACCTTCCCCCATGATTTTACTATGTACTTTAGATAAACAATAAAATCTTCTGCTGTGCACAAATATCATCTCCTCTGTGAATTCCTTTTTATTTTCATTACTGAAGATTGGCCTCAGGGCCTTGCACATGATAGACAAATGCTTTATATTAATTGTATCTCATAGGTCCTCTGTGAATTCTTACCAGATTTCTGGAGAAATGATGAAATACTTTTTTTCTTTTGACTAAATGACACTCTGTACTCACTCTCTCATAGTTTATAACATGCTGTTCTGTAATCCCTCCTTTTATGTATCTCTTTCCCAATCTACCATTAATTCCTTGAGGACAATAATTTTATCTTTAATCCTTACAACCCTGTGTCCTAAAGCAACATGTGCTGAATACTTTCTAATTGACTGATAAGTAAATTATTTCAAGAGTCATAAACACACCAAGTATATGGAGACAATCCTTAGAATCAAAGATCCCCACTAACAGGCAGTGAGTGCCTCATTTGCTTATAATATCAATACTTAAAGGTATCTCAAACTTAACATAGTCAAAAGAGATCCCAAGAAATTTCACCAGGTTCTGTGCCCTTTTAGCCTTTTTAATCTTATGTGATAATTTGACAAGCTCATTTGTCCTCTCCATTTCAGCTACTTCTATGTATCCAGTGTTCTCACTCAAATCATTGCTTCCTTTAGGACCCAGGGTCTTTTGCCAACATGCCTAATGTAGAAAGAGAAGTTGAGAAAGTGCTTATAAAAGACTTTTTTTTTCACAAAGAGCTGCAACTGAGCAAGGCGCAGAGAGTGAGAGATCTTGGAATAATCAGTCCTCAATGGAAACTCTCCCCTCAGAGCACAGGGATCTTTGTGGTAGAAGAGACAGAAAGACTATAAGAGCCAGATGTGCTAGATAACTCCAAGGAGACTGTGTCCTTCAGATACAACAGGACTCACACACATATAAACTCACTAAGACTTTGGCAGCACTCATAAGTCCTGCACAGGTTCTTGCCAGCCAGGATCCCAGCAGTGAAAAGGCAAAGTAAACAGGGCTCCCCTGCCCATAACTAAGAAGTTATCCACAGTTGATCCCTACTTTCAAAGGAAAACTTAAGTCTTCCATTGAAATCTTACTGGGCAGATTAACCATACATTAGGGAAGGCCCTATGCCCAGGAGTAGTTAGCCAACACAAAATGAACTCAGTAGAGTTTTGGTAGACCCTTTGGTTTTATTTGTGTGTGTGTGTGTGTGTGTGTGTGTGTGTGTGTGTGTGTGTGTGTTTAGGCACTTTTTTGTCTTATTGGTCTTTTCTTTACTATTTTGGTTTCCATTTTGGTGGTTTTGTGGATATGTGTTTCTTGTTTTCATTTTGGTTTTTAAAAGAGAGGAAAAAATAATAAAGTTAAATGGCTGGGGAGGTGGAAAAGATCTGGAATGAATTGGGAGATAATCAAAATATATTTCATAAAGTTTTTTTCTTAAAAAACACCTTTTGCACCATTAATGTACTAATGTACTTCTTTTTTAAAAAAAAAAAAAAACTTTATTTATTATTTATTTATTTATTTATTTATTTGCCTTGGTGTTTGCCTGGAACTGGAACTACAGACAGTTGTTAGCTGCCATGTGGGTGCTGGGAATCGAACCCGGGTCCTCTGGAAGAGCAGATGGTGCTCTTAACCGCTGAGCCATCTCTCCAGCCCCGTACTAATGTACTTCTAATGGTGAGGAAAGAAAAGTAGAAATTCTGGGCTCTAAAATATATATGTAGTCAGTGAGTGGAACACATAAATAGATCCAATTTCATTCATTTCCGATTCTGTTTATTTTAGTACAGTAAGATTTGTGCAACATAAATTAACCATTTTGAATTCTTATACCCAATTTTATGCTCCCTATATCAATTATCAATTTTCTTTCTACTTCTATACATTTGTATGTGTCAGACATTTCAAAGAAATAAAATAATATATGTAACCTTTTCTCTTCTTTCACTTAACATAACATTTTCAAAGTCCATGCACATTTTAGCAACTCAGGACTTCAATATTTTGTAACAATCTACTATATAAATATAACACATTTGTTTATCCATCCACTGTTAAACATTTTAATTGTTTCTTTTAGCTGCTATGAACTTGTGCACAGGCATTTGACTGCCTGTTTTCAGTTATTTGGAGATAGATAGATAGATATACCGACAAAGGGAATTGCTGAGTTGTATAGTAATTATATGTTTAACTTTTGAGGAACTAGCATACTGTTTTCAACAGCAGTTACACCATTTTTACATTCCTACCAGCAATGTACAAGAGCTTAAGTTTATCACATCCTCACCAGTGATAATTTTCCTTTTGTCATGATAGTTACCCTAGTGAGTGTGACATAGTTCTTGTGGTTTTCATTAGTGTTTCCCTGACATCTAATAAGGTTGAGTATTTTTCAAGTGTTTATTAGTCATTCACATATCTTCTTTAGAAAAATGTGTTGTAGTATGTTTTTCTTTGGCCCGTTTTGGGTCTGGGAGGTTTGCGACCTGGAGTTTGTAACCTGGTCTGCGCGCCTGCGGCTTTTGTCCCCCGAAAGAAATGAAATCACACACTCATATATTTTACACTGTTTGGCCCATATCTTAAGCACATTACTAGCTAGCTCTTTCATCTTAAATCAACCCATTTCCATGAATCTACCCACCACGTGGCTCACAGCCCGTGGCTCACCTGAATTCCTACATGCTGCTTCTCTGGGGGAAGGATGGCGGCTGGCAAACTCCACCCTTCTTCCTACCTGCCTCTGATTCTCCACCCACTTCTATGGTGCTCTACACAGACCAAAACAGTTCTTTATTCATAGTACACAGAGAACATTCCTACCACAAAAATGTCTTATTAAAATTCTTTGTCAATTCTAATATTACTATTTGGAATTTTAAAAGTTTTTTATTTATCCTGGACATTATAACCATATGTAACATATAATCTGGAAATATTTTCAAGCACTCTGTTTTCTTTTCACTTTCTTGATGATTCAATTGGTCCAGAAATTTTTAATTTCCAATATATTCTACTTTTTTGTTTTATTGCTTGTACTAATGGTGTTGGGACTAATAAACTATTGCCAAATACAAGACAATGTAGCCCCAGGGTCATGAGAGTGAGAAAACTAGTCCTGCCCACAAATGGCTCCAGTACACACTAGAGTAAGCCCTGTACCCAGCCTGGGGTAGCACACTAAAGATGATTCTGCTGTCAGGAACACAAGAGAGGCAGCCCGAGGGTATGAGAGCAGGAGACCTGACCCTGCCCTCCCATGAATGCCCTCTACAGAAATAGGAAGAGAAGGCCCTATATTTTGACTGGACAAAGCAGTAGAACTTGCCCTGGTGTTGTGAGTGTGGATGACCCAAATCTGAGGACCTAAGAGTAAGAGAACTAGCCCTGCTTTTTGCTGCAGGCTGCATTGGGTGAGCTAGTTCAGGTAGTGCTAGAAAGCTTATCCAGATAGTGACAATGAAGGAAAACTGGATGACCAACCCATCTACCACCCAGGCCTAGAATCAGGACTATGAGTTGTCTCACCACATTGTTGTGGGATTATATTGTTGCATTGTAAATTGTCTTGCCTACTGGTTTAATAAAAATGCTGATTGGCTTAAGGCAGACAGGAAGTATAGGTGGGGCTACCAGACTAAGAAAACTCTAGGAACAGGAAGAACAGAGCAGAGAAGCCAGAGAGACACCATAAAGAGATGCCAGGAGATGCAGAGGAAAGAATTTGAAATGTTTCTGAGAAAAGGTACTGAGCCATATGGATGAACAAGATAAGAAATGGGTTAGTTTAAGAGCAAGAGCTAGCTAGCAATATACCAGAGCCATAGGCTATTAGCATAAAATTAATTCAAGCATCTGTGTATTTCTGTGGGACTGCAGGTCTGAGGGTCTGCAGGTCTGGTCCACAGGTCGAATAGGCCAGAAATCTTATACTATACCCCATCATCCACCTCATCTATGGAATGTTGGAACAGGTGAAAGGGATGAAGCTACAAATCTAACACTGCAGGATCTTCATGACACAAGACAACAGTATATCCAAGAGGAGTCCCAGTAAGAGCCCATTGTTGGTGGCACAGAAGAATCCAGAGGCCTCGAACCAGACCAATGACTCTTGGCAATGAACACTTGCAAGTAAAGATGAATAGAATAAAGGGTGACTGTGTGATTCACAGGGCCATAGTACAACTTCTACAACAAAATTCATCTCTTTTTGTTAGTTTTGTTTGATTTTTTTAGTTTTTCTTTTAAATTTAAATGGGATTACCAGACAACAGGGGAGAGAAAGCCATCAAATGAAATTGCCAATACGAGAAATGGGCTACATCTAATAGAGTTGTTGGCCAAAGGGGTCCCATGGAAACCCTTGAAAAACCCAAGATATTGCCAAGGTTATTGGTTTCTCTCCATAAACTGCGGGCAAGGCCCTGTTGCTGAAGACAATATTTACATAACTTACTAAACATGGAAAATCTGAGCTAGTGCCTACTGAGAGCCTTCTTGCCTACTGAAAGGTACTCTGCACACTACCAGAGGAGAAAGGTAAAAATCAGCTCAGCTCCAACCTCTTTGATGTACAATAGTGACTTGCCATTAAGATATTCTGGTACAGTAGTGGCACAAAAGTTGTGGGAATAACCAATCATTATCTGATTGGATTTCACACCCATGTCACAAGATGGAACTCATCCCAACTTGCTTAGGTGGCCAAGGACCTGGGACTAGATGGATCATGGCCTACAGGAAAACCAAATACTACTATTCTTCTAAAGGAATATAGTAATAAAATGATTGCTGATGACATACTGCTATACTCAAAGATCAGCGTCTTGCTCAGCCATCAGAAAAGTTTCCTCCTGCAGTAGATGGGAACAACACTGAAATGCACAATTGAAAATGTGCAGAGTAAGAGATCTTGAAATAGTCCTAAATGGAATGTCCTAAATTCCTTTCCTTGGGACTCAGGAAACTCAGTGGAAGACAAGATTAAAAAAAATTATAAGAATCAGTGGGGATGGAAGACACCAAAGAATCAAGGCCTTTTAGACACAACAGCACTAATACTCATATGAACTCACAGAGATGGCAGCATGCATAGGTCTAAGCCAGATGGCGTCTCATTGTAGAGAAGTGAAATGGATATGATCTTTAATCCCTAATCTATAAATTATTCCCAACTGCTCACAAAGAAAAAATTAGTTTTCTCCAAAAGAGTCTTATCAGGTATACAAATCACACTTTACCTAGCAGTAGATGGCCCCATGCCTAAGCATTAGATGGCTAGCACAAACACAGAAGCTTACATTAATTTCATGATGATTAGCCTATGGCTCAGGCATACAACTTGTTAACTCTTAACTCTTAAACTAAGCCATAATTAGCTAAATGGCTTAGTACCTTCTCCATGAGCTGTATTTTGACTTCTGCTGGCATCTCTGCACTGCTCTTTCTGTTCCCAGTGTATCCCTGTCTACACTTCCTGTCTGCCTTCTGGCCAATCAGCATTTTATTAAACTAGTAGGAGGGATAAATATTTACAATGTACCAGAACATAATCCCACTACACAGGTGAGATACACACCTGTAGTAAAGGGTTGGGGTCCAGCTCTCCCCTGGTGTGTGGGACCAGATCTCCTGCTGTAGTATCAAGGGGCAGGGTCATCTCTTCCATGGCCAATGAAGGATAGGGATGGCTTAGCACAGCATGGTTCCAATGACCCCCTGTGCAAACATGGGCCAAAAACATCACCACAGATCCCAGCTGCAGTAGGACCACAGATCCAGACATATCTGTCAACAACAGCTCAGGTCTAGATGCCACTATGGCCCTGTTGGTAATACAGGCCACCTGTGTAAGTATGACCCCAGTTAGCCATATGGCCCTCAGATACCTACATGGTCTCAGGTGGCTGGCCATACTGTGAGTATTCTCAGAGCCCTCAGTGGTAACAGAAGACATGAACACCACTACAGACCCCAGGCTCTGCAGGGCCACAGACCCAGAAATGCCCCTAGGCAGCAGCCCAGGCCTAGACACCTCAATGACCCCAAGTGGCAGGAGCAACAACCCAGATCAGTATGGTCCTGGCAGCAGCATGGTCCTCAGATGCCAACATGGTCTCAGGTAGTTGACCAGATCTGTCATCAGCACAGGCTTTGATGGTAACAAGAGCCACAGAAATCAATTCATATCCTGGCTGCCATAGAGTACAGACCCAGACAGAGCCCTTGGCAGTAGCTCTGGCCCAGATGACATCATGGCCCTCAGAAGCCTTAATAGCCAGAGGTTGCATTCCAGACCCTGGGCCTCTATGTAGTCTTTGGTGGAAACATGGGCCACAGACATCAATACAGACCCTAGCAATGATAAGACCAAGAACCCAGACATAGCTCTATATGGCAGTCTTGGCCTAAATATCACCATGGTTCCAAATATTACCATGGTTCCATGTAGCAGTGCAGGCCACTAGGATTAGCATAGCCCCTGTGACAGCATGGCCCTCAGACACCAACATGACCCCACGTGGCAGCCCAGACCTATGGCATTGGCATGGCCTTCAATGGTCTCAGGAGCTATGAACACCAACACACAGACCCTGACTGTGGCAGGTCAACAGTCCCAGGCATGGCCCTCAGCAGCAGCCTTGGTAAAGACAGTATAATGTCCCAGGTGATAGCACTAGCCACACAAATTGGCTTGGCCCCAGTGTTGGTACAGTCCTCAGACACCAACATAGTTATAGATCTTGGCCTAGACCTGGGCATCTTTGTGATCCTTAGTGGCATCATGGGCCAGGTACATCAGTTCAGACTCCTACAATAGTAGGATGATGGACCCAGAAATGGTCCTTGGCAGCAGCCTGGACCAGGGAGTCACCATGGACCCAGGTGGCAGCACAGGCTACCCAAATTGTCATGGCCTCTATGACAGCATTGCCTTCAGACACCACCATGGCCCCAGGAGGCAGTCCAGAACATGGGCTTCTGCACAGCCTTCAGTGGCAACAGGAGCCACAGACATCAACTTTAATCCTTTTGGTTGTTTCAAGGCCTTGGACCAATACTTGTCCCTTGGCAATAGGCCAGGCCTAGACATCACTCAGGTGTCAAACAGGCCATTTTATTATCAGCCTGTTTCTCACCATCCTTACCTCTTCAGAACCACCTCTCTCCACAGCCCATGAACCATTATGCCTCTTTCTCTCCTTCTTCCATTTTCCCACCACCCTGTATTCACTAACTATATTGGTGTCCAACCACTTGGTACCAGGGCTTTTTATTGGGTCACAGGTGGTGTTTGGTTGAGTATTGCTCACCCCAGGCACAAGGCATAGCTTTTCTTCTCTTGTTTAGGGTAGAAACCTTAGGCAGCACTTGGTATAATGGTGCCTGATGCCCTGGCACTAGATGTGTTGGGAGGGCTCCTGGTTGATTGTACCCCTGCTAGACTGAGAAGATGGGGGGGGCATCTGTGCCCTCAGCTGGCTCAGGCCTAGAAAGAAATGAGCTGCTTCTCCAATTTCATATTTTTTTAACAATGAAGTAATATTCTATTTTGTACATGTATCAATTTTCTTTATGTATGTATCTGTTGGCAGTCATTTAGACTCTTTTCAAGTTATGGTATTATGAATAGAGCAGGAATGAACACGATTGAGCAAGTGTCTCTGTGGTATGGTAAAGTGTCTTTTGGGTATATGGCCAAAGAATGGTATAGCTGGATCTTGAGGTAGATCAGTTCCCATCTTCCTGAGGAACAGCTACACTGTTTTCCAAAGTGGCTGTAAAAGTTTTTACTCCTACCATCAATGGAAGAGTGTTCCCTTTACTCCACTTCCTTGCCAGCATGAGCTGCCACTTGTTTAATTGATTTTTGCCAATCTGACATGTGTAAGATGGAATATCAAAGTAGTTTTGTTTTGCATTTCTCTGATAGCTAAGGATGTTGAATATTCAAGTGTTTCTCAATCATTTGTATTTCTTCTTTGGAAAATTCTGTTTAAATCTGTGGACCATTTTTTAAAATTAGGTTGTTTTCTTTATATATATATATTTTTTTACTTCTTTGTATGTTTTGGATCTTAGCCCTCCATCAGATGTGTAGTTTGTAAAATCTTTCCCCATTATGTAGGATACTGCTTTGTTCAAATAATAGTGTTCTTTGCCATGCAGAGCCTTTTCAGTTTCATGTAATCCCATTTATTAATTGTCAATCTTAGTGCCTGTGCTATTGATGCTCTGTTTAGAAAGTCTTCTTAGGATATTCCCCACTTTTTCTTATATCAGTCTCAGTGTATCTGGTTTTATGTTGAGGTCTTTGATTCATTTGGACTTGAGTTTTGTGCAGGGTGATAAGTCTGAATCTATTTGAGTTCCTTAACATATAACCGTCCAGTTTGTCCAGCACCATTTGTGAAAGAAGATTTCTTTTATCCAATGTGTATTTCTGTCTTCTTTATCAAAATCTTCAACTAGGTGCCATATGTGTTGTGTTTTAAAAATGGCATGTGACTGTCATGGTGCGTGGGAGTCTCAGAGAGAAAAATACCATGTAGTTATGCTCACATGGAGAGTTTTAGTAGGGGAAAGGGAGGGAGGAAAAGAGAAAAAGTAGGTGCAGAGTGCCTCATGGAGAGAAAGGAAGAGGGAGAGAGAGTAGGTGGGGGCTGAGAAGAAGAGAGAGAAGCTGGGTAGGACCTCGCCTTTATGAGGGGACTCTGAGCATATACTGAGAGACCATATAGCAAAGAGCGTATGACATTGTCAGAAACCTGAGCCAGCCAACGTATTGCCTGCTTATTGTCCAAGTCCCCAAGGGGCATGTCTTAATGCTAATATTCCTCCCTTTTGATGATTATAAAAAGGTGAGTTATAGATAGCAAGTGGGATGGGAAATGATGTAGCCAAATTCTCAAAACTGCTTCTTGAGACTTGGGATGAAGTAGGAAGGAGGAAGTTGGGAGTCAGGGTCATGTACAGCAGGAGTTGTGAGTGAAGGAGTACTAAGTTAGTTGCCATCCTGGAAATCTCAGAAATCTGTTCCTTGAGTGAGCTAAGAAGGCAGGTTTCTAGGAGAAAAAATAAATTGTTATCGTTGGCCTCATGAGTAAGGCTAGGCATGAGAAGATTGATAACTGCCAGAAAGAATGGAACAGAGAAGTGTCCTGGTTGTACAGAAGAGGCAAGGGTAAATGAGCAAGACATGAGATAAAATATGCCCTTCATTGGAACATGTTGTAAATCCGGGTTCTAGCTGCTGGTTATGTGTCCACATGAGCCTGGAGAAGTCCAGTGAAGTCCCAAGAGCTAGGGAAGATGGCACGCCAAATTGAAGAACGATGTGTTCTTCAGGAGTACCTAAGCCACCACATCTTCTGCTTCTTTCTAGGTGGCAAATGCCTCTATCTATCCTATAACAGTGTCAACAAGTTAGGAAATAACAGAATTTTTATGAGGAGGCATGCAGGTGGAGTTAACCAGTTAATATTCACCCAGTTTGTTTCCTCAGGAGTGGTACAGGGGCTGATGTATCTGGAAGGTTTTGGCCTTGGCATGAGTCTGGTAGAAAAGGTGGGCCTATGCAGGAAACTGCAAGTGTCTATAAAACAATTGGAATAGATTTACATCTTAGTATCATAGCAAAAGTCTGGGATGCTTCCATACCCTCTCTAATGTGTGTGTGTCATGGGGAGCTATTAACTGGCAAATCTATTTGTACCCTGGTCATCAATCATTATCATATCTGAGAAGGATAAGTAAATGAGCAGAAGTAAGATGATAACTTTCTTATTTTTACATAAACGAATCTTAAAGCACCTTCTTTTATCTAAATTACCAGAAGATACAGATGGCTGACCACTGAGAGCAACCATTGCAAAGTGTATTTATCTCTTTTGAGTCTGGTAGCAAGGTGAACTGTGTCTAGACTTAGTATTTGCTATAAGAGAGTGAGACCTATGAGAACTAAGAAGGCAACTGAAGCCTTGATTTCTGCCATTGAATGGACAAAACCTGATCATCAAATGGTATCAGAACTCTAATTTTTCCTGAGTTAGTAATTGAAAGTGACAGAGACTTACTTGCTGGGTACCTAGACAGCCGTCCCAGGGTCCTCCCTGGCCATTGGAGCAGACATCTCAGGGCAACAACATCAGTCTTCAGCTGCCAGGCCTCAGAAGATCTGACAGTAACTTGTCAGGAGGACCAGCCTACCTTGTCTAGGCAAAAGTGAAATAATCGATTCCCCAGAGTTCTATGGTGATAGATGTTTAATAAAAATAGTCATGGAATATCAGAGGACAGAGTCACCCACAGCCAAATCACGCCTTTAATCTCATTACTCAGGAGTCAGAGATTTGTCAGAATCTCTGTGAGTTCAAGGGCAAACAGAGCCAGGTTGTAGTGGCACCCACCTTTAATTATAACACTAGGGAAGTTGATCCAGGATTTGAAATAGCTGGCCAGGGAAAGAAGTATAAGGAGGAGAAGGCATAAGTTTTTCCTTTTGCCTGCATGCCCAGTCAGTCTGAGGGCATGTTAAGATAGGATCTATCCTGTTCAGCCTGAGGAGTTGGCTAGGTGAGAATTGGTTGTGGTTTGTTCCCTGTCTCTCTGATAGGTCAGTTTTTCCCCAATATCTGGCTCTGAGTTTTTATTATAATGCCAAATAGAACTCATCCAATACAGTTCTGTCACCCACGGTCTGAAGAAGGCCCTGGCAGTAGTCAAGGTGAAAGGCAGTTTTGCTCAGTGGCTGGCATTGCCACTCTTGGAGCAAGTTCCAGGTGGAGGTTCTTCTGTGCCCACCCATCTTCTTTGGAAGAATTAAATGTACTGTCAGGAGTTGGCATGTCTCTTTATCACAAAAAGCTTTTTAATCAAACATTTAAAATGCCATATTATGCAGCTCTCTGAGGATTGGAGAACTCTTAGTTATCAACTTGTGTCCTCTAACAGTCTTCAGTATGTTAGCAGCTTTCCTAAGACTAGGATTTACTGTCTCCTGAGAAGGCAAGGAAAATTGACAGGGGAAAAGAGCATCAGGACCAAATGAGAACAGGAGAAAAGAGGGCTTGTGAGTTGGGGTGTGGTCCAACTCTGAGAACAGAACCCTCTCAGATGACTACAAACTCTATTATAGAATATATATTTTTGTTTATCAAATACTTTACCTATCAAACATATGCCACCATTTATTTAAATTCTCTACAAGCTTGTCATAGAACACTTGGCAGAGATGGAGGTGTAAGTCTCTCAGCTTTTGTTAGTCTGAATATATTTATATAATTTTAAATTTCTATTATCATATAGTGTATATTACAAACCAGAGTTGAATCAAATATAGCTTTACATTTCTACCATCATACAAAAATCCTATCAATCCAAAATATTTAAGGTTTGTTGCTTCTTTACTTTAGAAGGAGATAAAATGAACAGGGAGGATGAAAACCAAGCTCTAAGATGGGTCTCATCCATGGGAAAAGGTCAGGAATAGTGTTGCAAAAGCCACAGGTGCCTAAAGAAACTGTGGGATTATGAGTAGCTCTGGAGGGGGCATAATAACCCAGTTGAAACTTATACAAATTGCTGCTGGCCACTGGTGGATGGGATGGTGAGCAATTGATGAGCCAGAAGGTGGGCTTGTTGCAGGTGGACTGGAGATGAGCAATAGGGTCCCACTGTTACTCAGACCAGAAGAGCCTATCTGAGTCTTGGCAGCAAATGTTGTATTTTAAAAACAACACGCTGGCATTCATGGCAGGTGGCAGAGATACCATGCAGACAGCACTCACCTGGGGAGTTTTATTGGGGAAAATAAAGAAGGGAAGACAGAGGAAGTGAGCAGACAGACAGAGTGGCCTCATGGAGGTGGGTAAGAGAGAGTAGGTAAGAAATAAGAAGAAGAGAGAGAAGGCAGGCAGACCCCCACCTTTTTTGAGGGGACTTCATGCATGTGCAAAGAGACCATGTAACAATGAGCTCATGACTTTGTCAGGACCCTGAGCTGGCCAAGGTATTGCTTGTTTATTGGCCATGTCCCCAAGGAGGCAGGTCTGAATGCTAACAATTGAATCTTAAATTTTTAAGATACAAAACAAAGTAACCCTTCAGTAAATGTTAAAAGGTAAAATACAACGCCATTTAACTCTAATGTTTCTTTTTTGTCTGAAAGGCCTGTCTGTTGATGACACTGGGTACTGAAGTCATCCACTATTGCTGCTTTGAGGTCAATCATGACTTTACATTCATTAGTGCTTGACTAATGAAATTGAATTTGTCAATGTTCACTGCATATAATTATAATATCTTGATGCATTCTTCATGTATTTAACATGTGCTAATTCTATCATGGATCTTCTAGAGGTCTACCTTATGCGTTGTGAATTCCTTTAGCTTGTGTTTGTCATGAAAAGTTACTCTTTTATTATTTTTACAAAGACTGGGTTTGCTACTGTGATCTGAAATAGCAGTTATTGTATTCAGAGTTTGAAATCCACCATTTCATGCCTTCTTGATCTTAAACTTTTGTTAGTAATATGCTGTTATTCTGAAGATTTTGCCTTTATATGTAATTTGGTGCTTCTGTCTTACAGTTTTCAGTACAGTTTCCTTTCTATATTTACTGTTTATACTACAAAATGATTTGAGGAGTTCTTATCTCAGCTTGTCTGTATCCTAAATGTTTCCTGTATCTGAACATTCATTTTCTTCCCCAAATTCAGAGATTTTTCTGCCCACTTGATGAATATGTCTTGCATGTCTTTGCCTTGATATTATTTTTCTTCTATACTGATAATTCACAGATTTGGACTTTTAATGTTGTTTAATACATCACCTGTATTCTGTTTCTGCTGTCTTATTTATTTGCCTTTGTCATCAAACTTTGATAATCTGTCCCCCTCTTGAGTCATTCTAGTTTATATTTCTTTGATTCGATATCTAACACCAATTTAGCAGGCTGATTTTGTCTTGCTAATCTGGTGTGGACCACCTGGTGACCATTGCTTGTGGTGGGATTGTGTTCTGTTCCATTGTAAATAATTGTCCTGCCTACTGGTTTAATAAAAACACTGATTGGCTAAAGGCAGACAGGGAATGTGGGCAGGGATACCAGACTAAGAAAACTCTTGGGACAGAAAGAACAGAGCAGAGATGCCACAGAGACCAGTAGAGATGCCAGGAGACACAGAGGGATAAAGTTGAAATGCTGCTGAGAGAAGTTACCGAGAAACATGTCTGAACAAGATAATAATCATGGGTTGAGTTAAGATGGAGTAAGCAAGTTATATGCCTAAGCCCCAGGTAGATCAGCAAGCAGAGTGTAACGAATGTAAGTGTCTGTGTGATTCTGTGGGACTGTGAGTCTGCAGGTCTGTGGGTCTGTGGGTCAGTGGGTCAGTGGGTCAGGACCTCAGAACCTCAGGGCTAGGCCAGAAAGACTGGACCAGAAACCTCTTACTACAATTGCTGATTGACAAAATTCCAGCATTTTGACTTTGTGCATCATGATTCTCCAGAATCCTTTTACTTCCATTTTTCAATGATTCTCGCCATATGTTATGGGATTTTCCTTACGCATTTTCTTTTGAAAAACTTTTTTTTGAGTGAGAAATGAAAATGTATAAAATGGCTGCCTTTTTAAACAAAATAAATCTTTGGAAAACAATCCCTGCTACTGTGGCAGCCTTCTGGGTTCACTCTCAGATCCTGCCAGTCTTCTTCTTTCCCTTGCAGACCCCACACCTCCTCTTTGGGACCTGAACACCATTGGAGCTGGATTGAAGCACTAATCTTCACATGATAGGTTTTTATGAAGGAATCACATGTGTGACCATATAATCTAAAGTGGGAGCAGAGAGAGAAAAGGTAAGGCTAGGCTTGCTCCTTATAACATAACAACCTTCTCATGAGAAATGCCAAAGGAGTCACAGAAGCAATACTTGATCTATACTGACCAGGAACTCTTGCCAGATTCTACATCTTGAACTGTCTACCAACTCCTTCTAGAGCTACCCTACAAACCAATAATTAGTCATAGTTGATTTTTGTGGGATCCTTCAATACCCAAGACACTGTATACCACTCTCTCTCTCTGTTTCTCTCCGTTTCTCTCTGTCTCTCTGTGTCTCTCTCTCTGTCTCTGTCTCTCAGTCTCTCTCTGTCTCTGTCTCTCTCTGTCTCTCTCTCTGTCTCTCTCTCTCTCTCTCTCTCTCTCTCTCTCTCTCTCTGTGTGTGTGTGTGTGTGTATGTGTGTGTGTGTGCTGTATGTATGCATGAAATATTCCTGCATGGAGGTGTGCATACCATTGCACACAAATAAATGCAAAAGCCACAGGACGATGTCAGGAGGTAATTCTATTGCTCTCTTCCTCAACACAGGGCCTTTTGGTGGACCAGAAGCCTGCCATTTCAGCTAGTATGGCTGGCCATCAAGCTCCTGGAATCTACCTGTCTCCACTCCCCAGTGCTGGTGTTGTAAGCATATGTAGTTACACCTGATTTTTTTACACGAGTGATGGGGACTTGAACTCCTGTCCTCATGCTTACATGAAATGTTTTTTACAGAGACATCTATCTTTCCAAGCCCAGTATATATTTAATATATAATTAATTAAAAATCTGTCTTCTTTTATTAGTGTAATTAGCATTTTTCCAAAAATAAATGAAGTTAAATGTGTAGGCATATGTATAAACTTACTCTGTTTCACTCTACTATGTGGTAGGTTTTTTAATTAAAAAAAATTCATCAATTTATTTTACATCTCAGCTTCAACCTCCCCCCTCTCTCTTCCCAGTCCCTTCCTCCTCCCCATGCTCCACTCCCAAAGTCCTAATCCCCTCCTATTCTGTCTTCATTTAGGAAAGGGTAGGTTTCCCATGAGTGTCAATAAAGCATATCCTGTTTCAGTAAGACTAAGCACCGATATAGTAGGAATTATTCACTGGCAATTGATTATATAAAAGTATTAATATTTATTAAGGAGTTTATATTAAACACTCAATGATGCAAGATTGAACCTTAGGGCAATTCCTCGAGGGTTGAAATGTCCCATAGTGGCAGCGGCAATGTTCCCTCTGAGAATACCGGGAACAAACAGAAAGGGGAAGCAGCTGATCCCAAGTAATTACACTGAAAAATTTTAGTAGTTTGCTTATTTCAGTTAGTAGTTTTCTTTTTTTAATTTGTGGATCCCAGATTTTAGATAGTTACATAAAAATCATATATATGTAGATATACATATAAGTAAATATATATATGTGTGTGTGAGAGAGAGACATGAAGGTAGAAATGATACTGAAGAATGGATGTAAATAGTAGGAGAAAGTAAGAAGTAGGAGGAAGGGGAGAGAAAGAGTGAACATGGACAAACTACATAATACACTCATGAAAATATCTTTATGAAATCCATCATTGTCTATCTTGAATATACACAGAAATTCATGCATAAAACAATATTTTTACATTTTAATTTTGATATAAAACTCTTGAAAACTATGGGCCATGTTTCACCCCCACTATCATAACTTTTCTTAAACGATTCTATGTGATTTACCTAAGCTAACGGGGATTTCCAAAAATACTTAATGAAAATATTTCTCAAGAAATCAAAATAATATGTAAGAAATTCTTAGACTATTATTCAGTCATTATCAGAAAAATTTGGAAATAATGCTCTTTAACTATAGCAAATATCACTTATGTGTTATGTAAAAGCTTCACAAGAAATAATCAGTTCAAAAGTATGTGAATGTTGGTATCTATGACATCAAAAAATTGAACTGTCAAGTGAGATGTGCATTTTTATGAGTTATGAAAGCTGTGTCACTTGTGCCAGCATTGCTAGTCCACTACACAACATTTACATAGATATAGGACAGGCAAAGTTGCAGTGTAGGCATGAAAGATTCAAAATGCAAATTTGTGCTCAATTGTGTTGTGTTTTCAGATGACCTGTAATAGTTGTCTCCATTTTGACAGTTACAAAAGTTGCTTTGGATTGCTGAATGCAAGTGTGTACTTATATGGTTTGTCATTTCCTGCAGATGAATAGAATCTTGACACACTATTAGATCTTACTCATTTATATAAAAATAGTTTATTAGTGCTGTGTCCTAATATAAATTCCACATAATTCTCTATCATAAAAGTAATATTTTCTCATGATCTAGATCTGCTGTTAGAAGAAAACTTGCTTAGAAAAACAAAAAAAAACTATTTTTATCAACATAAGTACTTACATTATTTTATGCTTAATATGTTAGTCTTTCTGGCTACTTAAGAAACTGACTCATTATAGAATCAAGAATAATTTTTAAAAATATATTTTTTGTTAACCTTTAAGTGTTATACTAAAAACATCATTCTAAATTATACCAACTTTTATAGGCTCTACTCAAAAGAACATGACTGTATAGTTTACAGAGAAAAAGTAACAAATTTCTACATTTTCTAACTACTCTGGTGGCTTCTTAACCAGCACTTATAAGTAACCCAGAGTCTCAGTTCAGTAGCTCTTCTAAACTGTATTATTCATTAGATTAAAAGACATACTAAATTTTGTATTATAAAGATATCCTAACATTTTCACTAAAATGTGGTCACTTTAGCTCACACTCCTGACAAACTATACCTGGCACCATCAATCATCATGCAACCTTGTATTAACTCTTACGTGATCAAGGTGGGGATCTACACTGTTATTAATAAATGTTGTTTCCCTAGTCAACAATTCAAAAATACTACAGATTGGCTTTCAGAAAATTATCCTTCTGTCTAACCTCCCTAAATCTCTTTAAAGTGATAGTTTTTATTCTTATATTTCTATTATAGATTGCTCACCCTGTAGCTAGCCCTGGAACTAAGTTATTATCTTCATTTTGCTTATAGACTTAGGTTCTCTGGACATGGAAGTATGTTAATCAGACCTTGAGGTCATCCATTAAAAAGCTTTGCCAGGAGACTTATCTTACCTGGAAAAAATATTATGAATAACCCTAGTTAGAATCCATGTAAACACCTTTCAGCTCCTGGCCCTAGTCCTTTTGCAGCACCTTATATATAATCTTTTCTATATTTGAGTCTGTCTATAGATGATAATGTTTTTTTAAACTTACCATTTACTTTTAAAAATTATTCATTTTAATTTTATGTGCATTGGGGTCTTGCTTGTATATATGTCTGTGTAAGGGTGTTGGATCATCTAGAACTGGTGTTACGGTTGTGAGCTACCATGTGGGTGTTAGGTATTGAATCCAGTTTCTCTGGAAGAACACTCAGTGCTCTTAACCGCTGAGCCATCTCTTCAGCCCACAAAGATATCTTTTTAAAGTCTGAAATATAAGACTTGAGTCATACCGTTGGTCCTGGGAAGACACATGCATCCTAAAGTACCCACAACATAATAGGTAACAATCTAAACCTACCTTATAAAACTCTAAGCCTCTTAAGGTTATTATTTAGCAGATCCTTTATAATATAAAAATAAGGACATGGGTTGTGTAGCAATTTTCTCCAAGGTAAAATATTCCATCATGGAGAAAAGTTCGTTAAGAGTAAGGATATTCTAATAAGAGCATGAAGCATTCTATTCTGCATGGAAGCTGGTTAAGACCAAAGAAATAAACAACTCAAAAATCTTGGGAAGTCCCTGAAACTGAACAGATGCACTAGGCTCCCACCTCTCCAAATATATATAAATAGTAAGGACTACTGGAATACACTTTCAGACAAGCTGAGCGTCCTGGAAATGATACTCTACAAACTGTGAAGCTGCCTGCAAGTTGTGCAGTACATTTCAGATTCCCAGCTTTAGTAAGCTGTCAACCATGGATGGGCTTTTGGTGATACAGCAGCCTTCATGTTATGTCTGTTTCTGTAAGTAACCCTGATACAATTCATAGGTGATACAAATGTATCAAAGTCTCTAAAGATTATTGTAGGCCTATCTTTTGCACCCTTCAATTTTGTTTACTCCATGTATTTATTACTCTGCTTTTTGGTGTGTGTATGTGTTTATAGTTACTGTATCTCTTTTAAACATTTTGAGTTAAGTATATTTTTCTCAAACTTCAATTTAGCTACTTACATACAATATATTTTCCATTTGTTCACTTTTAATCTATTCACCTTTGTATCTAAAGTGAGTTTCTTATTTTCCCCCCACAAAACAGAAACTATGTGAAGTGATACATATGATAATTAGCTTTGTTACATTATTTCACAATCTATGTGTGTATCAAAACATCGCATTAACATCTGGCTGTGGCTCAGTGGCAGACAAATTGTTTAGCATTGGTGAGGCCCTGGGTTCCTTTCCTAGTAGTATAAAAAAATTGAGCACTACACTAAATATCTACAACTTTTGTCAATTTTATCTCATTACAAGACATGTGTTGTGGTATAGCTGTTTTCTACAAGTGCAACATGACCATCACCATCATGAACCCTAGATTGTTGTGACATGACATAGAATACCTTAATGCCATAGTCATAGTAACAAAATAAGCAAAATAACATGTTAATACCTAGGTTAATAATATTTATAATTAGATTACTAACATTAACTCTTAGAAGGAAGGCTACTACATGTTAACCCGACTTTTCACCTGTATGTGGTCTTGGGAAGTTCTTCAGAATACAGGAAGGAGAAGAATGATCAAAAGTAAAACTCCAGTTACGCAGCATCTGTGAGTGGTCACACATGCTGGAGTGGATTGTTCAGCTACCCAAATCACCCATTCAGTGGTCACTCATCTTGTGATTGGACTTTGTTGATGATGTAGTTGCCTAATCACCCATGTTCCTATGATTTACTCAGATAAATGCACTGATGCACCAAACTAAATTTAGGGGAAGTTAGGTTTTTTCATTTATAAGTGATGTGCTCTGTGATATGGATAGTCATTTCTTTATACATCCCCTATAGGAAAAGTCATATAACAATGCAATTTTAATTTTTCAATCCATTTTTCCAGTCACTTCAATTTTAGGGTCAGTGACAATTTTTTTTTATTTATTTATCAAGAAAAACAGTAAAATGAATTTAAAATGCTGAGAAGTTAACAATAACTATAAAGAAGATAAAAACCATAAGCATGACTTATCAAGGGTGATAATGCAAATAAGATTGCTACACATATATTTACTTTGTGTTCACCTTTCCCTCTGATTTTTTTTTCCATCCCTGTATATCCTTATTCAAGGTCCCTTCCCCCTCCAACCACATCAAGTCATTTTTTCTTTTCTGCAACTCCCCATCCCCTCCCTGGGCAGGGAGCAGACAGTCCTATGGTCCCACTGACCCAATAATGCTTGGATCAGTCTCCACTCCTGGCAAATCCAGTTTTGTGCCCCCTCCCTCAAGAGTGAGTCAGGTGTTCCTATAGTTGGAGTGAGATCCAAAGGGTAAGTTCAGGGTGTCTCTGATCCCAAGCTGTTCAGTGGTTGTGGTTTGCCGCTTGGGCATGCTTGTTTTTTTTTCTTGTTTGTTTGCTTAGAGACCACTAATGAGTGAGTACATCCCCTGCTTATCTTTCTGAGATTGTGATACCTCGCTCAAGAGGATATTCTCCAAATCCATCCATTTGCCTGCGAATTTTAGGATATCATTTTTTCTTACTGCTGAGTAGTATTCCATTGTGTAGATGTACCACAGTTTGTTAATCCATTCTTCAGTTGAGGGACATCTAGGTTGTTTCCAGGTTCTTGCTATTACAAATAATGCTGCTATGAACATAGTTGAGCTAATACCTTTGGAG
>PVIH01007230.1:0-74222 GCA_004025045.1 Sigmodon hispidus | reverse complement strand
AATTCTCAATTTTCTGAGAAGCCGCCATATTGCATTCCAAAGTGGCTGAACAAGCTTACAATCCCACCAACAATGGAGGAGTGTTCCCCTTGCTCTGCATCCTCTCCAGCATAGGCTTTCATCTGTGCCTTTTATCTTAGCTAATCTAGCAGGTGTTAGGTGATATCTCAAAGTTGTTTTGATTTGCATTTCTCTGATGGCTAAAGATGAAGAGCACTTTATCAGGTGCCTTTCAGCCATTCGTAGTTCCTCTGGTGAGAATTCCCTTTTTAGATCTGTACCCCATTTTTTGATTGGTTTATTCAAGGTTTTGGGCTCTAGATTCTTGAGCTCTTTATATATCTTAGAGATCAGTCCTCTATCACTTGTAGGGTTGGTGAAAATCTTTTCCCATTCTGTAGGCTGGCGTTTTGTCCTATTGACAGTGTCCTTGGCTTTACAGAAGCTTCCCAGCTTCAGGAGATCCCAGTTATTGATTGTTGGTCTTAGTGTCTGTGCCACTGGTGTTATATTTAGGAAGTAGTGGCCTGTACCAATTTGTAGAAGTGTATTTCTCACTTTCTTTTCTATCAAGTTCAAAGTGGCTGGGTTTATGTTGAGGTCTTTGATCCACTTGGATTTGAGTTTTGTGCAGGGTGTCAGGCTCGGATCTATTTGCATTTTTCTACAAACTTCCATCCAGCTATGCCAACACCATTTGTTAAATATACTATCTTTTCTCCATTGAATGTTTTGGGCCTCTTTGTCAAAGATCAGGTGTGGTCAGTGACAATTTTAACACATGTATAAAACATATTTAACACTTTAAAATGCATAACAGTATCATTAACTATATTTACATTATAGAAAATGGATCTATAACATTTCTTCATCTTGCAAAAGTAAATCTCTATTTTATATTTTAAAAACTAGTAAAAATAATAATGAGAAGAATGAGGAGAAGGAGAATGACAAAAACAATGAAGTCTTTTTCTCCATCACCATGACTGCAGTGGTTTGAATAAGAATGGCCTCCATAAGCTCATTTATTTGAATTGTTGGTCATTAGGGAGTGACACTACTTGAGATGGATTATGAGGTATGGCTTTGTTGGAGTAGATGTGGCTTTCTTGGAAGAAGCATGTCACTGGGGATGGACTTTGGGTTTTCAAGGGCCTAAGCCAGTCTTTCTCTTTCCTCCAGCTGCTTTTGGATCTAGATGAAGAACTGTCAGCTCCTTTTCAGAATCATATCTGCCTTCATGCTGCCATGCTGCATGTCTCTTGCTGTACTCCTCTCCATGATGATAATGGACTGTAAGCAAGGCTTGATTAAATCCTTTCCTTTATAAGCATTGCCATGGTCATGGTGTCTCTTCACAGCAATAGAACACTGACTAAGACAATGACCCTGATAATAATCATAATATTAATGTACTATATTAATGTAATTCCTTTGTTACTCATCTTAGTGAAATTATACTGCATTTGTACTTTGTATGGTGGGTTTATTTCCTTTACAACAGTTATCTGCAAAGTTTATCCACATTAGAGCATCTACAGGTTGACTCTCTCTTTGAAAAGTTGAATAAGATAGTATTACATATTTATGCCACATCTATTTATCTATTCTTCCACTGATGGATTCTTGAGTTATTTTTACCTTCTTACTGTTAATGAATAAAAGCTTCTATGACTAAAGATATACAGATTTCTCTTGAATATCCTCTGTAAATCTTCCTGAATGAATTCTCCCCAATGAAATTGCTAGATTATACAACTTTAAAACATATTTTAAGGAATCACTATAATATTTTCTGCAGTAATGACATCTGTTTGTATTCTAACAACAAGTGCTGAAAGTGTCACATCTATGAAATTTTGGTTGTGATATTAAGGATCGTTTAAACTAGAAGGTCTCATTTTGCAAATAAGGATAATTTGATTTGACTTCTTTTCGTATTTGTACCCCCTTCTCTCTCTTGTCTTACTGCTCTAAGGCTTCAAATACTTTATTCTATAACAGTGTGAAAAGTCGGCACCTTTGTCTTGTTCCAGACTTTAGAGGAAGTGGTCTTGGTTTGTTCCCATTTAATATAATGTTGGCCATGGGTTTGTCATATGTTGCATTTTTATATTGAAATATGTTCCTTTAATTGCTAGATTATTCATGACTTTTTATCATGAATATATGTTGAACTTTGTAAATGGCTTTTCTGTATCTATGGAAATTATCATGTGATTCTGTACTTAAGTCTGTAGTTGGATTATGCTGGTAAGGTAAATATTTGTCCTGCCTATGGGTTTAATAAAAAGCTGAATGGCCAAAGACAAACAGGAAGTGTGGGCGAGGCTACCAGCCTAAGAAAACTCAGGAACATCTCTGAGCAGACACAGACACCAGACACAGATGCCAGTGAGCTGCCAGAGAGAGAAGCCACAGACACGATGAGGAGATGGCAGCAGAAACAGAGGAAAGAAACTGAAATGCTGCTATGAGAAAAGGTACCAAGCCGCACGACTGAACAAGATGGGTTAGATTGAGAACCATCACTGGCAAATTATATACCTGGGCCCTAGGTCAATCAGTAGAAAATTAATGTAAGCATTTGTGTGATTCTGTGATTCTGTGGGACTGTGAAACTGCGGGTTTACGGGGCCAAACCTTAAGGCCAGGCCCAGAAAGTCTGGGCTGGAACCTATTAGAACAAATGGCACCCAACTGACCTGGCCAGAACCATTTATAACCTAAGTCTACTAATATAGTGTGTTACATTTACTGATTTGCAACCTTAATATGAAACGAATTTGGTGGTGGTATGTATTTTTTTAATGTGTTCTTGAATTTGGTATACAAGTATTTCGATTATTTTTGTAAGTGTTCACCAGGGAAATATGGGTATTTCTAGTTTTCTGTGAAAACAAAAATAAAACCCTGTCCCCCCCTTGTTCAGTGAGTTTTTCTCACAACTTAAAGAATTGTCACATTTAAAAAAAAGATAATACCAACTTTACAGAATAAATTTAATGGTGTCCCCTCCATTTCTTTTTTATACAAAATTTTAAGAAGTGCTGATTCTAAATTTTCTTAAAGATGTGTTAGAATACAATAGTAAATTTATCCAGCCCCTGACTTTTTTCTGTGGGAGACTTCAATAACATTGCTTATTTTGCATTTCTTGAAGTTATTCATATCTCCTTGAATTCATGTTGGCAGGTTACATGGGTTTAGGAATATATCCATTTCTTTTAAGTTTTCTAACATTTTGGTCTTTTGACAGTGCTAAGAATCAGACCTAGGTCTTTGAACATGCCATGCAAGCGCTCTGGAACTCAGCTACATCTCCAGCCCCAGTTTTCTAAATTTTTGGAATATATGGTTTTGAAGTATTCCCTAATGTCCCTCCGGATTTTATTAGAGTCTGCTGTAATAGCTTCTTTTTCACCTGTAATTTTTCTTACTTAGATATTAATAATATCTTTTATATTGCTGATCTTTTCTTTTCAAATAACTAACTTTCTGTTTCATTGACTGTGCATTATTGGTCTCTACTTCTTGACATTCATATCATCTAAGTTTGAATTCTTGTTTGTCTAGAACCTTGAGGTATATAATTAGGTTATTTATTTGCAATCTCATTGTTTTTAATGTAAGTAATCTCTGATTTTTTTAAATATAAGTGCTTATATTTATACTTATTCCTCTTACGAATGCCCATTTATATCCCATAAGTTTTGGTAGGTTGTGTCATATTTTTCATTTGTTTATAAAATTTCAAATACTTTCCTCAATGATCCACTGTTCACTCAAAAATGTGTTGCTCATACTACATATTAGTGTAGCTTCTTTTTTCTACTATTATTCGATAAAATGTAAGTAATTTGATTTTTGCTTTGTGTCCCATGTTAAGAGTTTTAGAGAGAACACTGTGTACTTCTGAAAATAATGTGCATTCTCTACTATTAGTTGGGTGGAATACCCTGTATCTGTTAAATGCATTTGCTCTATGGTGTTATTCACTCACGCCATTTCTTTGTTGATTTTTAGTTTGAAATATGTGTCTAAAAATGAGAGTATTGAAATATCCCACTGATTGTACCTGATATTCAGTGCATAAATGTTAACATTATTCTGATCTTCTTGACAAATTGTCCCTTTATTAATGTGTAGTGATCTCCTTTTTTTCAAAACACATTTTTACTACTCACAGCCTATTCTATATATGGAGATTTTAATCCATCCAGTTGTGTTTGTACAGCCCAGGCTTTCTCTCCTGGGCTTTAATGGTGTCACCTGTGAGAAAACATGTCTGGCAGCTACAGCTGATGTCAATCAGTGGGAGTAGTACCACAACTTGATTTCTGTTGGACCTGGCTCCTTCACTGTAGAGAAATTCAGACTTTGCCTTTATATTTTTTTAGTCTTGTATATAAATAGGATTTTTAAATGTTTTTTTTATCATAACACTTTTTTATCCACTGGCTCAGATGTAGCTTTTAATCTACCATCTTACTTGTATATTCTTATCCACAAATCCTACATAACTTAATTAATAAGATATGCAATGCACAACCAGTATACTACAAATAACAATATCCGTCTAAAATGCCACAAATACTATCTCATCACATATATACATATAGGTATCTCACCCATTGCAAAAGTTGCCACAAATACTGTATCATCACATATATACATATATATAAGTATCTCACGCATTCCAAAAGTTCACTCAAAAATATGTGTTATTCAGAATGAGTATATTTTTGTGGTTTAAATAATAAAATATCAATAGCATTATCCCTTAACATTCAACAACATTAAACTCACTAGAAAGTCTATAAATTTCATTTCTGGTGTTTGGTTAGTTTTGATTTGAGATGGAGTCATACTATGTTGTTCAGGATGGTCAGCTTGTCAGTTCTTCAGAATTATTTGAGTCAGTTCTTTGACTCAAATAATTCTCCCTCCTCAGCCTCCCAAGTACCATGGATTACAAGCACAGTCAAACTAGTATTTATGGAAATACAAAGAAGTGATCCTTGATGTCCATATAGTCTTGGGACTTCAGCTTGTGGATAGTTCTTAGGCAAGTTTTTGAAATGTGGTAGCATGTTGATATTTGTTCCCCTTGATAGAGCTAATGGGTGGCATTTCTGGTTAAAAAAACACATGACAGAGACAAACAAGTGTTATGAGATGGCAATCCTAAGCCAAAAATAGTTATTGCACTCCAATTAAGTAAATATCTTCCCACATACTATAGAATAAGCAGAACCACTGCCCTGAACAAACATCTCTTTCAGTAGTCAAATTTCTAGAATCACCGGCTTTTCAGAGGCACACTTTACATATTTGAAGTTCTTTTTAGTAGTTCACTGAGACTTTTTGATTACATTTATCCTTTCCTTCCCAAGCTATTCCCACAACTACCCACTCCTTTTCTATCCACCTAACATTGGGTCTTTTTAAAAGGCCCCCAAGACTAGTTTATGCTGCTCAAATAGTTTTGGATGTGAGGTCTTCCACAAGCACATGCTCAACTTACCAGGAATTCCAGTCATAAAAGAACTATTTCTCTTTCACCCAGCAGCTAACAACTGCCAATAGCTTTAGGTGATGGTGATTGATACCCACCTGTTTGGGACTGCATAGTGTAGTACTTATAAAGATGCCAGTCGATAGAATACCCCAATTTTCTTTTCTGAGAACTAGAGCTAGACATTGAAAGTGTTGCAGTGAGTCTATGAGAAGAAGCGAAAGGAGCAGGTGGAATGGTTCTAGCTCTCTTTGACCTGGCAGTAAGCTGTATTTTCACATTTAGGTTAGTATTATACCTGAATTGTGCAGTATATCTAATCTTGTATGGTAGGAATTTGGGGCATACAGGCAGACAATTTGGTAGAAGTCACAAAATCAACTTACTTGTAATTATGATGTGGAGGTCTTCATAAGGAATACCAAACACCAAGCGGGGATGAAATCCAGATACAAATGTCCGAAGGTATTCCTCAGTTGAGTATAAGAAGACATGATGTTGAGCCAAATGGAGTTCAGAGACCCAGGGATATTCCAAAGAAAGAAGAGCAAGGATGAGTAAAAATAATACATATTAGTCATTTTTAGACAGGCTCTTATCATGTAACCTGGACTGGACTGTAATCTTATTGCTTTGGTTTTTTAGTGCTAGGAGTATACCAGTAAGCCCAGCAACTCATAGTATTCCTATGAAAACAGTCTTTCACTCACAGGTAACTTTTTACAAGATACAAGATTGAATTTTCTTTGAATGTTTGGTCTGATGAAGGGGCTGAGTTAAGACAGACAGACATTCCCAGATCCTTTATCTTTGCCAATGGAAAGCCTTACTGTACTCTAATGAATTCTTGATGTTTTAGGTAGGATTTTAGGAATTGATTCTGAGATCTTTTTACCTAATAGAGAAGAGTTCCTGAATTGACCATTGTTTTACCATAATTACAATACATTTTTCATGCTACACGTGCTGTCTCCTCAAGATGGATACAGTCAGGATATACAGTAAAAAGCCAAAACATACAACATTAAAATGGAACACATACTTATAAATAAGCATAGATAGAAATGCAAAACTGTACATAAGAGAACAAACTGGGCTCGTCTACTTGCCTAGATCTTTGTAGCAATTAGCATATTCTTTATACATTTCTCTATATACCATCAAGACGTGGGTAAAGCTAGAAATGTGGGAGGTAGCAGGATGGAATTGCACTTGCTCTCCAAGGGAACCTTGACTGTGCTGAGTGGAGAGAACTGTTCTAAAGTAATCCTAAAGTTGCAGATGGTAAGTAGAGCAAACATAGAGACTTAATGCATGGCAGGTGAGGACTATAGTTAATAACACCATATTTTATTTAGGGTTATTATTAAATGAATGGATTTTAGCTGCTTTTGTCACAAAAAGGTATACAAGATAATACCTTTATCAATTCATCTTGCTATAGAGATTTATTTACTATGTGGATGTTGTAAAGCTCAGATACATATATCAAAGAGCTGCTAGCTAGCACTGTAGAAAGATAGTGAGTTCAAGATTATCCTGACTGATGAGATAATAACTCAGTGCAAACAAAGAGCTACTCTATTCATGTACAACCAGAAAAATCTTCAGTGGTCAAAGCAGAAAAGGCCAGAGAGGAAAGTGGAAACTTCCCATGGTAATGAAAACATATTTCATCCATATTGACAGCAAATATAGCAGGAGAAATCCTAGATTTCAGCTCATTGTTTTATTGTTTACTTGACAAAATAGTTATGGATGCAGAAACTGAGGAAAACCAAACTGTAATGTGGCAAAAATAGATATATCTGAACATGAATGGGAGTAGGAGGTAATTCTAAATCCTAAACATCATGAAATGTTCTGTGGAAAGTCTGCTCTCATGGTCAAAATTCCATGATGTGAGAAGCCATGATAGCAGAAAAAATAATTCTGTAACAAAGACAGCTGTAGTTTGAGGAAAAGAAGAAGGCATATGGATTTTTATGGAAGGAGCTATAACATATAGCATTTAAAGGTCAATCTCATAACCAGAGCAGAGAGACTTTGAAAGGCACAAGCAAGGAATTGCTTCTTACATTATCAAAGTAGAGGCACCTGGGAAAAGCATGAAAGTGAAGGACTTATTTCTTGGTCAGAGATGGAAACTTTTTTTCTGACCAACTTTGTTAAGCCTATGGAAGAGAAGCAGAAAAATTTCCTCAAGCAGGTGAATATGGATTGTGAAGTCATGGTAATACAAAACTCCTTGCATTACCAAGCAAACTCAGATCATGATAAGATGGATTTGGAAGGCATTTCACAGCTACAGCCCTGCACTCAATGACACAGCATAGAAGTTGAACATTTCTTTCTTGTCAACAGCATCTATATCTAGGGAAAGACATAGTGATGGATGACTTACTCCAGTACTAAAGCAGCAACATGGAGGAACAGCATCTATATCTAGGGAAAGACATAGTGATGGATGACTTATTCCAGTACTAAAGCAGCAACATTGAGGATGCAACTGCAGAGAAATCTGTTGCCAGAGTAATTGTGAGTTAGAAACATATAGGCACAGAAAATTATAACATAATTGTAAATACCCTTGTGAGTGAATAAGTCACACAAGATGTTCTCTTTGCAGCCAAAATCTTTCATGTTTATGCAAGACTGAGAACGAAATTCTATTTATGAGTGTTCATTTTGAGTAATACATTAATAGGAAAAACTTCAATGCACCAAGGAACTGTGGTTAGTAAAAACATGAGATAGAAGTTTTATTTTCTAATATTAATATCTATGTTATAAAATATAGCATGCGGAATATATTTCATGATACAGACAGGAAAATGGTAGCCATTTTGTTGTGACATATTTTATATTTAATAAAATAGTCTGAAATATCAGAGGTCAGAGCCACCCACAGTGCCAAGCAATGAGGGTCAGGGAGTGGTTACCCATGCTTTTAATCCCAGCATACAGGAGGCAGAGATCCTCTAGATCTCTGTGAATTCAAGGACAAACAGAGCCAGGCAGTGGTGGCACACACCTTTAATTCTAGCTCTAGGAAAGTTGAACCCAGAAGTGAGATAGCTGGCGGGGGGAAAAAGAAGCGAGAGGAGTTCAGTTTTGCCTGCCACTTCCTTTCAGCTGAGGACTCAGAGTACTCAATTTGAGTATTCCTGGATACAAGACTTACCCTTTTCAGCCTGAGGAGTTGGCTAGGTGAAAACTGGCTGTGGCTTAATTCTCTGTCTTCTCTGTTATTTTAGCTTTTCCTCTATATCTGGCTCCAGGTTTTATTAATAATACCAAATAGGATTTATGCAATAATTTTTCATCCCCAACACTTATGCTGTGGTGAGTGAACACTCAAAAAAATATGCCTTTGAAAATGTGGAAATTGAAGATTTCGGTAGCTATCTAAGAAGTATATCTGGAACAGACAAGAATATGGAGTAGATACTATGATTTCAATGCAGCTATAACTTGAAAAGACATAGATACTGAAGAGCACTTAATGGTCAAAATAAATCCAGCTATGGAAGATATATAAATACAATATTTCCTTCTGACTATAATAACTAGTAATAGTGAAGATACAGAAATGGTAAAGTTCACTAGAGAAATCCCACACAAGGGAACTATCAGTACAGCTGAATGCCCTAGAACAATTAGAAGCAAACTCACCTAGAAGGAGTAGACAGCAGGAAATAATCAAACTTAGAGCTGAAATCAATACAATTGAAACAAAAAGAACAATACAAAGAATCAATGAATCAAAGAGTTGGTTCTTGGAGAAACTCAACAAGATAGATAAACCCTTAGCCAAACTAACAAAAAAGCAGAGAGTATCCAAATCAAAAAAATCAGAAAAGTGGGACATAACAACAAACCCCTAGGAAATCCAGAGGATTATCAGGTCATACTTTGAAAATCTGTATTCCACAAAAATGGAAAACCTAGAAGAAATGGACAGCTTTCTGGGCAAGTACCAATTACCAAAATTAAATCAAGATCAGATTGAAGAACTAAACAGACCCATAACACCAAAGGAAATTGAAGCAGTCATTCTTGCTGCGGAGGAGATAAAATGATGGGGAGAAGAGAGAGTGACTGGATGGGTGGGAGGGAGAAGGGAGCTTGAACAAGGGGATATATGGATAAAACTATGACTTTATTCATAATAAAAAGTCTGCCAAATAAGAAAAGCCCAGGCCGAGATGGTTTCAGTGCAGAATTCTACTAGACATTCAAAGAAGAGTTAATACCAATACTCCTCAAACTGTTCCATACAGTAGAAACTGAAGGAATATTGTCAAACACTTTTTATGAGGCAACAATCACCCTGATATCCAAGCCACTCAAAGACACAACAAAGAAAGAGAATTACAGACCAGTTTCCCTCATTAACATTGATGCAAAAATTCTCAACAAAATTCTGGCAAAGTGAATCCAACAACATATAAAAAAAAAGTCATTCACAACAGTCAGGTAGGCTTCATCACAGAAATGCAGGAATGCTTTAACATACAGAAAACTGTAAATGTCATCCATCACATAAACAAATTGAATGAAAAAACCACATGATCATCTCCTTAGATGCTGAAAAGCCTTTGACAAAATCCAACACTCCTTTATGATAAACGTCCTGGAGAGATCACGAATACAGGGAAACTTCCTAAATACAATAAAGGGGATTTACAAAAAGCCAATGGCCAACATCAAACTAAATGGAGAAAAACTCAAAGCAACTCCACTAAAATCAGGAACTAGACAAGGATGTACCCTCTCTCCTTATCTATTCAATATAGTTCTCGAAGTTTTAGCTAAAGCAATAAGAGAATGAAAGGAGATTAAGTGGATACAAACTGGAAAAGAAGAAGTGAAACTATCTGTATTTGCAGATGATATGATTGTATATATAAGTGATCCACAAAATTCTACCAGGGAACTTCTACAGCTGATAAACACCTTCAGCAATATAGCAGGATACAAGATTAACTCAAAAAAATCAGTAGCCCTCCAATACACTAAAGATAAAAGGGCTGAAAAAGAAATAAGGGAAGTATCACCCTTTATAATAGCTGTAAATAGCATTATATACTTTGGTGTAACTATAACCAAAGAAGTAACATCTGTTTGACAAAAACTTTAAATCATTGAAGAAAGAAATTGTAGAGGATATCAGAAAATGGAAAGATCTCCCATGTTCCTGGATAGGTAGGTTCAACATAGTAAAAGTGGCAATGTTACCAAAAGCAATCTACAGATTCAACAAGCTTCCCATCAAAATCCCAACACAATATTTTACAGATCTACAAAAAGCAACACTCAATTTCATTTGGAATAACAGGACAGCCAGGGTTGCCAAAATAATTTTGCTCAACAAAAGAACCTCAGGAGGCATCAATCACCATCCCTGACTTCAAATTATCCTATAGAGCTACAGTAATAAAAACAGCTTGGTACTGGCATAAAAACAGACTTGTGGATCAATGTAATTGAATTGAAGATCCCAACATTAACCCACACACCTATGAGCATCTGATGTTTGACAAAGAGTCCAAAAATATTCAATGGAAGAATAGCAGTATCTTCAACAAATGGTGTTGGCATAACTGGATGGTAGTGTGTAGAAAAATGCAAATAGAACCAACCCCATCACCCTGCACAAAACTCAAATCCAAGTGGATCAAAGATCTCAACATGGATTTGTAGAATATCCTCCTGAGCGAGGTATCTCAAACCCAGAAAGATAAGCAGGGCATGTACTCACTCATTAGTGGACTTTTAAAAAAAGATGTCATCATATACAGAGCTCAAGGCTAGAACATAGCTAAATGACACAGTGCTTTACTTCTGTATTGATGACTTCTGGCAGGGATGTGGTTTAGAAAGGTCTCATTTTGTTTAAGGAGCTGACTACAGGGTGTTTAATTATGCCCCAGTAGATAAATGAACAGCATGAATGGGCTTTTTTTGTAAATGGGGATATCATATGAGTTAATATGAAACTGAGAGTACTGATAACTGAGTTTGATGAGATGTATGATGTAAAATCACCAAATAATAATAATAATAACAACAATAATAATAAAAAGAAAAAGAAATGTTAAAATTCCTTTGAAACTTACATGACGTTACCTCTTTGGAAGTTGCTGAGTTTAAATATTTGCTTCCTTAGACAGAGAGCATAAACAACTAGATAAAAACTGGATATAGAACTCTTTTTAATGATCAAAGCAGAGAGAGCTGGAATAGTTAAATGCAGAGACTATATTTCATGATTAATACAGCTCTTAATGTGGAAAACGTCCCATGATCCTATGGAAGGAAAATTTTGTCTTTAAAAATAAGAGTGAAACAGAGATGAAGAGCACATGGAGATGAGAGCAGCAATGCCTATGAAAGGCATGGTGTCAAAAGCATTAGACACCGAACAGGTAATCATTATGTCCAAGGAAGCTTTGTAATAGCAAAGACACACAACTGTCTTTAAAGAGTAGGCCAAACAATGCAGGGAAGAACCTGGATATAAAAGATATCCACTGGTAAGAATTTGTAGTTGAAAAACACACAAAGCTGGAACAACTAGAAAAATACTACTCCTACACAGGAGTACCAAGAGGGAAAAAACCTGAAAACTACCTGGCAGATAGTTGAAAAATAACTGCAAATGCTAACCAATAAAAAATGACCTAGTGATGGAGCCCAAATAATCAGCCACCACAATTGGCCACATACACCAAGTCTCAGCATGGACCATGATGCCTGGCACCTGCCCAACCTGGAGAGTGACCCAGATGTTCACCCACCTGTTTGGCCTAAAACTCCCAGGCCTACTCTGGTTCTCACAGCTTGTCAACCAGATGAGTCAGATAAGTGGTCCTGAATCTAACATGCCCCTGCCCTTCATATTCACAGGCATAAATAATGTAGCAATCAGCAAAGAGGCAGACTGAGAAAAAGACTCCTACAAAATTGCTGAATCCTTAAACGCCTATGATTAGCTGGGCTTTTGCATGCTGCACACTAGACAATTAGTGACATGGATCCAGTAGCCTACTTTCCAACAAGATGCTCATACTCCTGGTCTTGGAAAGAATACCTGGACATTACAGTCTGGTGACTAACTAAAAGCCATCACAACTTGGCTTTCTACAAATTTGCAGAGAAGGCTGCAATCATGCAGCCACCTTTAGTGAGTGTGCATTAATGTATCAAAACTAAATATCCCCACATTCTTAGGCACAACTAGCAACATGACGCATGTGCATGTGCCCAACATGCTGAGTTCCCCAGAAATCAAATTCTCCTAAATCCTACATCACAGACTAGCTGGGGTCATATAGATTCTATTCAACCCAAAATAGTGAGTAACCAAGACATAACTTCAGAGGGCATTTTCCCATATCATTAGGCCTAGCTGGGGGTCATGCTTGACAGAGTTACAGATCCTCAACTCCTCATGTAATTGCACCCACCCAGGCCTAGGTGGGTACCCACATCCTGTACTCAATTATAGCACTGTGAAGAGACTGAGGCTGTCTTCATAAGCCATGTTCCCATTCTCCCAGGTCTAGGTGAGTATGCACACCTTGTGTACTAGACCAGCAAGGGACACCTCTAGTTCACACGCACCTGTCTAAATTAACAATGCAGGGCCTAGTGAGAACATATGTCTTTGGGCTAGTCCAAATGGGAGGGACAAGACAGGTATTTGGAGGCCATAACTACAGTCTGGGTCTTAAGGGCTCTACAACATGTGCATCAGGACCAACCAGAATTGAGAGCTGGTTCCCTTCAGGCTCATGGAGTCCACACTTCCCAGAACAATTTCTAGAAAGAAAGAATATTCAGTAAAACAGATACAACATCCATAGCCCTATCCAACACTCCTTGACAGTTGGAGTTGGATAGATTTGTGAACCTAACCAGTTAGTTGGGATTCTATGTCCCCAATTTCCCCAAATTTTAATCATTCAGAATCAGCTGGGATTCTTTTGCTCTCAAATCATCCTAGAAGATGGTGTGTACTTTCCACACACCCATGTCATCCACATCATATAAGGATGCCTGTCTAGGGTCTAGGAACCTGTGCAACACCAAAGCCCCATGAGTGACAAAGATAGCCACAACTATGGTTCCACTCACCCAGGAAAGAGACCTTGCTGTGGGCATAGGGCCTTACACCTTCCAATCCTGGAGATTCACTCTGTTAACCCACCTTTTCTAAAGCCATAAGACAGTGTGTTTCACCCTTTATAATGTTGCAACACTTTATTGCAGCTGACATGTTGTGGCGAACTCCAGCCATAACATAAAATTATTTCCAATGTGACTTTATAATTGTAATTTAGATATTGTTATGAGTTGCAACATAAATCTGTTTCTTTTCCCAATGGTCTCTCTCAGGTAGCAGGCCTCAGGTGGAAATCAATTGCCATGATACAAGGTCTCTGATTGATTGCACATCACATAGCAAGGTGAGTGTCTTGGGTCCCATCATTTCTCAGCATCTTTTGAACTGAGTCCTGATTGTGTAATCTACATTCCAACATACTCCAGAGAGGGACTAGTAACCCCAATACCTTCCACATTCCCTACACCCCAAGGCCCAGCTGGAGTCATGTACTCTGTATGCCAGCTAGTCATGGATTCTGGTCCAGTCTTTTGCCTTTGTACAGGGTGCACATACTTCACATGTATGTGGCTCAAAATGCCTGTGAAAAATCTCACCCTGGTGACTGCCTAACACTCCACAGTCACCCTACTCAATCAGAAATCCCTGAAAGCCCTGAGGTCATACAGACTGTATACCAACTCAGCCTTGTAGGGTAGGATTTTATCCTCCCAGACTGGCCCACACTGTTAGACCCTCCTGCAATGATCTTCCAGTTATACAGGACAAGACTGGGAAATGCCTCAGCTCCTCAGCTCTTCATGTGATCCCATGGTTTCAGGCCTCCCTGATCTCCCATACCCTGTGATTCATTCCAGCACTGTGAGGAACCCTTCACAGGCCAAGTCCCATTCTTCCAGTCTAGATGGATATGCACACCTTGTGCACTAGACATGAAGGCACAACTCTAGTTCCACTTATGAATTTTCCTAACTGCCAATCCAGAACTGAGGTGAGCACAGTCCACCAGGTGAGACCAAGTTAGATATAAGCAAGAAATCACAACAGTCTAGGATATTCCTTGGGTCCCATGCGACCAGCCAATTTTGAGGCCTGGCCCCCTTTATGCTCATGCATCCCTTGCCACTCAACTATTTCCACAAAGCAGAATAGAAGGAGAACCAGATACAGCCTCCTTGACCCTGTCCATCACTCCTGGGACCAGCTGGTGTTGCACAGTTTTGTGAACATTACCAGTTATTTGGAGCTCTAAGTACCCAATTTCTCCAAATTGTAATCATTCCGAATGAGCTAGGATTCTATTGTTCACAGTTAGGCCATCCATGGAGATGGTCTGTATTTTCCACTCACCCATGTCATCCCCATCCTCTGTGTGTGCCAGTATAGGGTCCTGGATCCTGTGCAACACAAAAGCCTCATGAGTGATCCAGATAATCATCTACCCCCATAGTCCCACTCACTGAGAACAGAGACCTTGCTGTGGGCACATGGAGCCTTAGACCTTTCCATGTAGGAAAACAACACTTTGTCAACCCACCTTCTCTAAAGCTATAAACCAGTAGGTTTTGACCTTTATAATTCTGTGACATTTTAAGCTTGACATGTTTTGGTGCCAGAGAAACATAAAATTATTTTCAATGTGACTTGATAATTGTAATTTAGATACTCTTATGAACTACACTATAAATATATGTTTTTTGCCCAATGGTCTCTTACAGGCTAGAGGCCTCAGGTGGAAAAACATTGCCATAATACAAGGTCTCTGATTGCTTGCACAGCACAAGCCAAGTGAATGTCTTGGTTCCCATGATTTCTCAGCCTATTTCACACAGTATCATGATGATATAGTCTTCACTCCAACAACACACTCCAGAGAGGGACCAGTAACTCCAACAGCCTCCCATGTCCCTACACTCCAAGGCCAAGCTGGAATCATGTACTCTGCATGCCAGCTCTTCATGGATTCTGGTCCTGTCTCTTGCCTTCTTACAGTGAGCACATGTATATGGCTCAAAATGCCTGAGCAAATCCTGTCATGGAGACTGCCTAAGATGCAGCTGTAACCCTACTCAGTCAGGATTCCCTGAAAGCACTGGTGCCATACACACTGCAACCATCTTGACCATGGAGTGTTCTAGAACTTCATCATCCTAGGCTGGCCCACATTGATAAGTCTACTTGATGATACCTAGTAGGTGTACAAGCTAACACTGGGGAGAGTCTCAGCTCCTCATGCAATCCCATTGTTCCAGGCCTCCCTGGTATCCTCCATTCCAGCAATGTGAGGAGCCCAGAGCAGCCTTGATAGGCCAAGTTCCCATTCTCCCAGTCTAGATGGATATGCTCACCTCATGCACTAGACCAGAAAGGGAAAGACCACACACGAATTCCCCTCACTACCAATCCAGAGCCAAGGGGAAGACACAGAGTCTGTGTACCAGTTTACCAGGTGAGACCCATATACACATTTGTAAGAAATCACAACAGTCTAGGACCTTTTTGGTTTCTTAAAACAGGTGCATCAGGTCAGCCAGGTTGGAGGCCTGAGACACATAATGCTCATGCAGTCCCTGCTTCTGCCCAGACTTGCTGGGCCCCTCAAATAATTCACCAACACAGAATAGAGCATTACCCAGATATACCCTACTTGGTTCTGTCCATTACTCCTTGGAACAGTTGGTGTTGAACTGTTTGTGATCATGTCCAATTATTAGGAACTCTAAGTCCCTAATTTCCCCAAATTTTAATCATTCAGAATCAACTGGGATTCTATGGCTCACATTCAGATCATCCTTGGAGATGGTCTGTACTCTCTATTCACCCATATCAACCTTATCCTCTATGGATGCCTATCTAGGGTCCAGGATCCTGTGCAACACCAAAACGTCATGAGTGGCCCAGATAATCATCTATCCCCATTGTCCCCACTTGCCTAGGACAGAGACCTTGCTGTGGTCATATGGCCTTACACCTTCCAATCCTGGAGAGTGACTCTATGTTAACCCACCTTCTCTAAAGCCACAGGCCAATGGGTTTCAACCTGTATAATGCTGTGACACTTTAACACAGCTTACATGTTGTGGTAAACACCAACCATAAAATTATTTTCAATGTACATTTATAAATGTTACTTTGATACTGTTATAAATTGCAACATAAATACTTGTTTTTTTTTCTAACAGTCTTTGTCAGGTCATAGGCCTCAGGTGGAAAACAATTGCCATTATACCATGTCTGTGATTGCTGGCACAGCACACAGCCAGGTGGGTGTCTTGGGTCCCATCATTTCTCAGCCTCTTTCAACTGAGTTCTGATTATGTAGTCTATATTCCAACACACTCCAGAGAGGTACCAGTAACCCCAACACCTTCCAATTTGCCTACACTCCAAGGCCCAGTTGGAATCATGTACTCTGCATGCCAGCTCTTCATGAATTCTGGCCCAGGCTTTTGCCTTCTTAGAGTGTGCACATACTTCACACATATGTGGCTCAAAATGTCTGTGCAAAATCTCATCCTGGTGACTGCCAAACATTCTGCAGTCACCCTACTTAATCAGGAATCCCCTAAAGCTCTGGGTCATACTGACTGTACACCACCTCAGCCATGGTGTGTTCTCGAAATTTTTCATCCCACATTGGTCCACACTCTTGGGCCTCATTGGAGCCATCAGCCATGTATACAAGCTGAGACCGTTGATTTCTTCAGCTCTTCACCTCCTTATGCAATCCCATTGTCCCAAGACTCCCTGCTATCCTCCATTCCAGCAGTCTGAGGAACCCAGAGCTGCCTTCATAGGCCAAATTCATTCTCCTAGTCTAGATGGATATGCTCACCTCATGCACAAGGACCAGCAAGGGAGAGCCCTAGTTCCACACATGAATTCCCCTCACTACCAATCTAGAGCAGATTGGAGGACACAGGAGCTGTTTATCAGTCTACCAGGTGAGACCAATACATACATTTTTCAGGAAATCACAACACTCCAGGGCCTTACTAGGATCCTACAACATGTGTATCAGGTCGGCCAGCTTTAATGCCTGGGTTCTATCATACTCATGCAGTACCTTCTTCCCAGTCTGTGCTGACTCTTTTAGCTATTTTCCTAACCCATGTTAGAGGGTGACCCAGATATATCCTCCTTGGCTCTATCACTCTGACCTGGGTGGTATTGCACAGTTTTATATTCATGACCAGATTTTTGGAGGTCTGTGTTTCCAATTTCCCCAGTTTTCATCAATCAGCATCATCTAGGATCCTATTGCTCCCAGTCATATCTTCCTGGGAAATTGTCTTTACTTTCCAATCACCCATGTCATCCACATCCTCTAAGGATGCCTGTCTAGGATCCAGGAAACTATGCAACACCTAAGCCTCATGAATGTTCCAGACAATCATCTACAACCATTGTTTCCACTCAACCAGGACATAGACCTTCTATGGCCATAGGGTCTTATATTTTTCTATCCTGGACAGTAAGCCAGACTTTAACTTACATTCTTTAAACCTGTAATATAGTGGGTTTCAAGCCTTCTCATGCTGCCACCCTTAATGCAGTTTTTCATGTTGTGGTGACCAACAAACAGAAAATTATTTCATTGGGGCATCCTTATTGTAATTTTGCTCCTGTTATGAATGGTAGTATCATAATTATTTCTGTTACATATGGTCTTTGGAATTGTCACTACCCACAGGTAGAGAACCACTGCCATAAGACACTATTTATGTTTGATTTAGAAGCACCTTTCTTGGTGAATGTCCCAGATCCCATGTTTTCTCAGCCTCTTTTATACAGAGTCCTAATTGAGGTAGTCTTCACTCCAAAGAGTCCTGAGAGGAAGCAATAACTCCAAGGCTCCCCTAATTCCCTACACTCTTATGCCTAGGTGGAATTTTGTTGTCAGCATGCTAGCCCTTCATGTATTCTGATTGAGTCTCTTCCCTTAGAGTGTACCCATTCTTCATATGGCAAAATGCCTGTGAAAAATCCCATCCTGGTGACTGCCTAACATACCATATTCACCCTACTCTATAGGGACTCACAGAAAGTGCTTGGGTCACACAAGCTCAGCCATGATGTGTTCTAGAACTTTTCCTCCCACACTAGCCCATGATCTTAGGCCTAATAGGGTCATCCTTCAAGTATACAATTTGTGGCACCTGAATGCCTCATCTCCTCAGCTCCTCATTGTTGTAGATGGTTTCCCGGGCCCATTTGGGCCCGGAGGTTTGGAACCTGGCCCGCGGCAGCTTTTGTCCCCCGAAGAAATGAATCAGTCACTTATATACTTTATACTGTTTGGCCCATGTTTTAAGCACATTACTAGCTAGCTCTTTCATCTTCATTCAACCCATTTCCATTAATCTACCCACCACGTGGCTAGGCCCATGGCTCACCTGTGTTCCTTACATGCTTCTTCTTCGGAGGAAAGATGGAGACTGACTAATTCCACCCTCCTTCTACCTGCCTGTGCTCTGATTCTCCACCCACTTCTACGGTGCTGTGCATAGGCCAAAACAGTTCTTTATTTACAGCATACAGAGAGCATTTCCACCACACCTCATACAATGCCACAGTCCTAGAACTTGCTGGTTTCCCACAGTCTGTGCCCCATTGCAGCAAAGTGAGGAACCCAGAGCTGCCTTCATAGACCATATTCCCAGCAAGGATAGAGCTCTGGTCCAAACATGACTTCCCATAACTACCCAATACAGGGCTTAGCTGAGATTTTGTGTACCAGAACAATCAAATCCAAACATTTTCTGTCCATCTCCACTGTCCAGGGCCTAACTTTAGTCACACAGCATATGCATCTGGCCAGCCAGCTTTGAGGCCCAGAAGAGGCACTTAATGCCATCTTCCCTGGATATTCTGGGTCTCACCAGCCACAACATTCTCAGAACTAGATTTTGTCTTGTAGCCTTCACATGAGCCTGTCTTAGAGAATGAGTCAAATTGCATCTTGTCACATGGTGCCTACCCTCTGCACCTATGGTGGATCAGAAAACCTGTACAATGCAATATTATATCCTGGTGAGTAACTATATACCATATCCTATTTTATTTTTCTATCTTCCCAGACAAAGCTGCATCCTTACCATAACAGCCTAAAAACTATCACTGGATCTTCACCTATCCTCATTGTCTCTAAACTCTTGGCTCATGCAGCAGCTCAGCAAGGTGAATGACAGAGATTACTAAGAGCTCATGCAGTCCCCACACTGCCTCACCTCACTGAGTGTTGTGCAAGTTGCTCACTAGTTTATTCTGTTGGGTTTTGAAGGTTGCCCCTTATCATCTTCATCCCCAATCATTTCCATATTCCCAGAAACAATCTCTAGGTTTAGCAGCCTCTTCTATGGCCAGATCTACTGAAGCATCTAGATCCTCAATCACCTCCTCTATCCACATCCTGCCAGGCATATATATGGTCATTTGCCTTGTCCATAGGTAAGCCATGTTAGTGCTGCAGAGATCCTGGTGAGCTCATGTAATCCCCACTTACAGGCCTAGCTGGATTCCCATAGCATGTACCCCAATGCTGCATAATGCAGAACATAGACCCTTCCTTCCCAATTTACTTTCCTTCATTCCTAGGTTTGGCTGTATTCACAAATCTGTGTACCAGTCCAGTTTGTTGAGTTCCCCAGATCCCTACATGCTTTCCAGTTCTCATATGCCCCAGCCTGTTGTTGCCTCCCAGTCCTATCATTGGTCCCACATCCTGTACACCAACCAGCCCAATGTAATGACAGATACTGATGCTCACTGTTCTGCGTTGTCCCCACACTCCCAGTTCTAGCTGGAATTCTGCAGCTTGTGCAATAGCACAGGAAGACAAGTGCCTTCAATTCCCAAATGGCTATGTCTCCTCCACTCTCCCTAGACAGCTGTGGTCTTTTAGCCTATGTCCCAAAAATCTGGATAATTTCCCCAGATCCCTGTATGGTGTGCAAGACCTGCACTTCCAGAGTGTCCAGTTCTGGTTCTATAGCCTATGGACCAGTTCATTTTGTGAATTCTCTAGAATCTAGCCTGTCTATACTGATCCTATTCTCCCAAGCCTAGATAGGGTCTCATAGTCTGTTTACAAGTCCATTCCAATGAATTACCTAGATCCACACAAACCTTCACCACCTTTCTCACACTCCTGGACCCCAAATTTCATTGGGAATCATGCTATTTTGTAAGGTTCCTTAAAAATTGAGTATCAACTATATGTTGAGTTATACACATTAATTTTAATGATATTGAGCTACACATGGTGCAGTGTCACCACAAGAGCCATAGACTATTTAAAAAAAAAACACCAGTGCCAGACATAGGACTTCCTTTAAACTACTGGCCAATGGTCATCCAAGAGACTCCCAAAGAAATTTAGGCTATTGCTGTTGCCCTCCCATGCCCCTGCCCCCACAAGTTGAAGGTAAGGTCCTATTGCAGAAGACACCAGACACTTCAGACACTTTGAAGACACAACTTGAAGGAGTTGAGGCAGAACTAACCTGGAAGCCTCTTCTCTGAATACTAGCTCTCAAAATGTCTAGAGGTGCTATGCAAGTTTCTAAGAAAGAAAAGTAAACAATAGTCAAATCCAAATTTAAAGTTTAGGAACCACAACAATGCCTGGTCCATCAAACTACCCTCAGTTGTGCAATAGTAACACTTTATCTTGGAAGTAACCACCAACTCTCTAACTGTACATAAGTCACACTTAATAGAAAGCATGCCTGGTGCTATAACCCTAGCAAGCAACCCATGACTTTTGAGGAGATAGACCTTCAATGAGAATCTGCTACTGCCATTTTCCTAAGCAAATAAAATTCTCAATTGTATTCTTAATACTTATTTTTATACCCACAGATATATGTAGATCTCACACTTCATAATGAGCTTGACTTGCATGCTTTTTCTTTACCCTGACTCATTCTTTACTGGTAGGATCAATTTTTTCAGTATTTGGATTCTGGTTCAATAAGCCAGAAAAGTGACTGTGTAGTATCAGAATGTCATCCAACTGTATATTTACTTTATTGTAAATAATGGTAAACAGTGGTCAATAAATAATTTTATATTCTTTTTTTTAAAAAAGAAGAGACTACTACAGAGATCCACAGCAGGTCTAAATGTGGAGAAAAGTAAACAATTGGTGCATCTATGATGCAACAAGGAATATAGCAGAAGAGGGGCTGGAAAGAGTATAAGAGCCAGAGGACAGGATGCCTGCTGCTAGATAATATCTTCTATATATAACAGGGGTGATATATGAAATCTCAACAATATGTCTGCCTGCAAAAAACCTTCATAATGGCCATACACCAGTTGGCATAACAACCTGGATGTGGGAAATTTCACAAGTCTCCATTGCTAGATAATGAGGTACAGCCAATTAATGGCTCAGAGAGAGAAAATAAAAAATATCAAAATCTATTACTTGATAAAGAGATTATGAATTATACCAACAGAAATACTAATTTGGATTTTAAAAAACAGAGACCATGCAAAATGAATGAATGCTATTAGACATTTTAACTATTAGACTTTTTAAATTCCAGGATGGAATGATACAGCTACTGAACTGCAAATTGCAACATCTTTCAAAATATAGGGTGCACACCTTTACTCCCAGCACCTGGGAGGCAGAGGCAAGTGGATCTCAATAAATTCAAAGCCAGCCTGGTTTACATAGTGAGGTCTAGGTCTATACTATGAGACCTTGTCTCAAAATAAAAGTAAATAAATAAATATGGGGCAAATGAGAGGTTGGTGCTGTCAATACTCTCTCCACAGGCCACACCACACACTCCACAGGCCAAGCCTGTCTCGGCTTCTAAGAGTTGAGCTACCACTTCATTTTTGTAGGTCAGGCTCCTCTCACCCAGTGGATCTACAGGGCAGACTATCAAACGCAAGAAAATTACCTCTCAAATTTTAGGATAGAATAAAGTCAGCCTTGCTTGATATATTGGATTTTCTTGCACTGTCATCCTTTCAGGTTTCTACAGTCTACTACTCTCCTCTACTCTCTTTCCAAAAACATTTAAACTGTATGGATTCATAGATTTACAACTTAAGAATCTCTTGTGCTGTGGATCAAATCCACGCAGCTCTTTGCATACACTAGGCAAGTGCTCTACTATTGAGTGGTTGTCCAACTTTTAAAAAGTTATTTTGAGACAGAACCTTGCTTAATTACTCTCTATTTGACTACAGATGTCATGAAACTAATGGCTTAAGTTCCTGCCTTGGCTTCCTGGAAATAATGGACCTGAAACTGTAAACCAAGTAAAGCCTCTCTCCCCAGAGTTGCTTTTTGTTAGGTTATTTTATCACAGAGGCAAAAATGAAACTAGAACATCAGACCTGTCCCAATGTAGCTTCTATAATTTAAATCACTTATTCTGATTCTGATTATTAATAATAACTTCATGAAGCTACAGGTCAGGACAAAAGGGTCTAAACACCTATCATGACCTTAAAGATGTTTAACAGCTTTTAACTGACTTGAAAATTCCTCTATAAAAATGAGTTATCTGGACTACTAAGAACAAGGTGTCACTGTTTTTTTTTTTTTTAATTATCAAAAGTACTATTAGCATGATCTTACTGAATAAATTAATGAGGACCTAAGAGATGCAGTGACTGGCTGACCTATACCTAAGTGGTACATAGCAAAGCTGAAATTGAAATGGATTCTTTCTTCTAATTCATCTCTTTTTCCCACAGCACATGAAATATGTCAGACTATCCTCCCTCACTATTATGAGAATACATTTAGCCTCAAGATATTTTTAAAGCTCTTGTAACTGATAGAATCTGTAACATATAAAGTTCCGTAATTCATTTATTCTTCATTTCAAGAAACACAATGAAAATGTGCTGTGCCGTACACCATAAACTAGATGTGAAACTATTTAAGGTATTCAACAGAAATCACTAATAAGTAATTCTCTTCTGTTATCCATCTCTTCCTTTCTAGCACGTGCACATGGACGCATATGTGTGTGTGTGTGTGTGTGTGTGTGTGTGTGTGTGTGTGTGTGTTATTGGGGGCTACAGAAGACCTTGTCAATACTATCCCTGAATAATTCTTCTTAAATGCATATCTAAAGGTAAAACCTAACTTTTTCTTATTAAAAAAATCATTTCATTTTGCTTATTTATTTGTGGGAGGAGACACATGTGCATGTCAGAGGACATAGTGTGACAGTTGGTCCTAAGAACTGAACTCAGGTCAGTAGGCTACCCACCTGAGCCATCTTTTCAGCTCCAACCTGGGTTTTTCTGAAAGACCCAGAATTCTTCATTTGAAAGGGGTTGAAAGAAACCACATTATCCATTTCCTGTCCCACAGACAGAGTTATGCCCAATTTGAATGACTAAAATCAGACTTAGTAAGAACAGAGCATCCAATCGCTGATCCTATGTATATGTCTATCTATGAACGAGGAGAACAAGACACATTTGAAGTTAACCCAGTAAATCCTAAAGACATGTCTTACTATCGCTATAATCAAGGAAATGGGGCTATAAGAAAATTAAGTAAGTTATCCATGATCACGATTTCTGAGCTGAGCTAATATTTGAACTCACATACTCTGTTGTCAATATTTACATTCTTTTAAAATTAAATTTTAATTTAGCATATAAAGTAATGGGCCTCTTTATGCGATTCTTTTATTATTGTTATGCTTTGTTCTTATTCATTCCCTTCCCTAACTTTTCTTGTACTCTGACTGATTCTTTTCCTTTTCCCACATGGTTTATCTATTTTTTTTAATCACATGTATTCCATTATGCTCTCTTCCAACCCCCCCTTAAGATCACTTCATTCTGTGGCTTCTACATTATTTTATGACTATTAGCCATATTCCCAAGATGTCTTTTTTATAAAGTGAACAACATGGTGGGGGGAGTTAGGAGGAAGGAAAGAAAGTAGAATACCAGATAAGTGCTCTGTATTTTTCTTTACATGGAACTTCTCACATCCTGTGAAGCAGGAAAAGCCTGAGTTTTTACAAGGAAGGAAGAGATTAAACTTGCACTCTTGTCAGATCCTTTTCAAAGGTAATAGAATTGAAAATGTTCTAGGAGAGCTCCTTGAAGTACTTTTAATTTTTTTCCTGTCTTTTAAATTCCATCTCAGCTAGACAGAAAATGGAAAAACTGTAGGGCTTTATGTTCCAAAACTGTTACTCATCCTAGTTCCACCCCCACCCCCACTGCCACCCCCACAATACAAAAGTTCAAGACATAATGCAATGTACCTTTTGGGAAAAGTGACTTTATAGTTGTTTTGGATCCTAAGAACATATCCTTTCTTGCCTGATGATTTCTCACCTTAACTTCCAAGCAAAGTGTTTCCTAATGCAATACTCCGCTAGGGAAAGCTGCTTCCCAGGCCTGCCCAGTCTCCAGTGGATAGTAATACTGGAAACTTCAGCAACTTTTCCAAAAAGTAGGACAGAGGAGGACTACCTGGCCAATGGCTTCATCGATAAGGTTCCTGGGAAAGATGTTATTCTACAAGAACATATCTTTCAGACCTGTCCTCTGTCACAGGGGTAAGATTAAGTGTTGAAGAAATAGATGGAAGTGGGTGGACACCTTGAACACAGGGTACATGGCTGTTCCCCGAAAAGAGGGATGAAGAACAGCCTCTGGAACTCTTTTGTCTTTCTCCCATGTAATAATATCTTGAAATAACTGCAGAGAGAATCTGATTAACTGGGTATATTATATGAGAGATGTCACAACAGAACTTAGTCATATATCTCAAAAGACTCAGGGGTTTTTCTTGCCTTGCCTTGCCTGCCAAGCAGAGAACACTAGAAGAGGATAGGCCTGCCATATATACAGTTCTAGACCATTGGTAAAAACTTGCATATGTTTTTTTAAGCCCTGATTCATTTCACCATAGCCAAGAAGTTCTTCACTTGCCTAAATTCACAGTTTCCTAGGATGCCAGAAAAGACCAGTTCCCTTAAGCTGGTCTTCCTGGCTGGACTTTGATTAGGAGTTCAGTAATACTCAATCATACTACAGTAATTCCCTGTGACTCACTCTCCTGGGGAGCCATCAGATGAGATGAACCTCTGGTAAAAGCCTGAGAGTGGGTAACTCCAACATGCTTATACTTACTGATCCTATAAATAATCTACCCACACCCTGGAGCTAACATTCCTATCTGTCTGACATTATGTGGCATAGCTACCTTTTCATTTTCAGGGAGAAGAGAAATAACAATAAACTGTTTCATAGTTTTGAACAGGTTCAGGCTCATGGCAGAGAGGTATAGAGGAACGGGAGGCAGAAGGTTTCAGTCACTGTCCTTATGGCAAAAACAGAATGCGCTTGAAGGTTCAAATTAAGAAATGAGGTATGGCAAATAGGAAAAAAAATGCTTGTCAGAAATGGCTTTGTAGTGGGGAGCTAAATTTTTGCCTTAAATATTTCTACACAATTCCAAAATGCATCCTATTTATTAGATCTCACATGTGCATTTAAAGAGTGCAAAGATAGGACCAGGAAGCTTTACTTTGCAACACCAAAAAATGTGAAGACTAAGGCCCACATCTTTCATTCTGACTTCAAGATGAAACATGAGGCATTCAAGATGAAAACGTAAAGCTAGGTTGCACGAACAAAAACATAATGTTTATTAGTGAGCCAATATTTATATTATATTCTAAGCTGTCCCACTGGGCAGGGGAGCATTTCTTACAATCCCAGCATTGGTGGAATCTGAAGGGTAAAGGCAGAAAGATCCAGAGTACACAGTCAGCCTTTGGTATCCAGGGAGTTTGAGGCCTGACTAATACATATAAGATCTGTCTGAAAAGGAAATAAGAGAGAAGGGAGGCAGGAGAGAGACAAAGACAAGGAAAGATGATACCATACTTGGCAAACAACAAAACTAATTCAAAGTGGAATCCCAGACTTAAAAAAGCCAAGATAACAAGTACACAGAGTTACAGATGAGTCTACCTGGGAGAACTAGGAAACGTACTACCTGAATACAGTCAGTCTTGTCTGATCTTGAAAGCTTCGCAGGGTGGAACTGGTTAGCACTGGGATGACAAAAACTGTCATGGCCATAACCAGCATGGCAATTGAGCTTTACCCATTAACTTATGCCCTGTCCTTTAATCCAGTCTCAGCTAAACATAAAATGGAACAAAATGAAGAACAAAAATTAAGATAAGGCAGAAAAAGATGGATACTTTAGAGGAAATGCAGTATCAAGTCAACATTTAGTGCCCCAGTAAGGCTTTCCAGGGCAAAAAGAAGACGCTTCCCTTTGTCTTCCATGGGCTCACAACAGGAAGAAACCACACCAATCTATAAAAGTTGCATACTCAAAAGCCCTTGGCTCTACTAATCCTCCTGGTCTCCCTCTTCCTCTCCCCCACTCAATGTTCCACCGAACTGAGCATGGCGGAGTCTGTATATACACAGATACTCCATCTGAGTCAAGAAGTTTGATGTGGGTAACTTCAAATGCTGATTTTTCCAAGGAAAGATTAATTTGCTAATCTCTATATAATGAGGCAGAAGCAGAATTTACTAGCCAACCCTAAATGAAGCTACAATCTTCCCCAAGCTGTATTCTCAGCTTACAACATGTAGCCCAATTAAATTCTATTTCTTTACCATTGTTATAATTTCCCTAAATTTATTTATGCAAAACTTCCCAGAATTTTATTTTTAAAATATTCCTAATCATATACCTTGAAGAACTTCAGTGAAAAACTTCTTTGATATCTTTCTTTCTGACAACAGGCCTCCTCCTTTGAGACTCTCCTACTTGCTGGATTGTATGATACTGGTAGTTTTGTTGTCCTCTCTTCTCTTCTTACATTATTTTTATTTTCAGGACCAATATGTCCTAATGCTCAATGACAAAGCTCTTGAGCTATGCCTGCATATACTAAACATTCCAAAAACAGCTGTGTCCTTTACTTGCCACTTGGTAGATATTACCTTCTGCCTTCCTTTGTCTTCTTCCCATCATAGCCAGTGATTATTCTTCAATAGGTGAGAGACATAGAGGGAAATAAGCATGTGTTTTCCAGAGGACTGTTCATTTCAAATACCTACCTAAATTTTCAGATGATATGTTCTAATTTTTGGTTAGAAAATATGGTCACCATAAGTGTAAGGCACCCATGAAGAATACACAGTACATAATTAGATCAGTACAATTCAGTTTGAGAGACTAAATGTCCTTAAAGGTCTAGAGGTATTCAAAGAAGAGCCACCAGAGAGGACCAATACAACTAGGCAAGCTTTAACAGACCAAATTGAGTTGGGCCTTGAGAGATGGGTCATATTTTTATACAGTAAGGATGAGATTTAGGGTTAGGGTCATTATATAAACAAATTAAAGAGCCATCTGTATGACTATGAAATATTGCTCAGCTGCATCTTATGATATCAACCTGTTCCTTGGCACCAGTACTAGATGCTGAGATCAGTTGTCAAAAGGCTTTGCCTGATCTCATGTATCTGTTGATCCCACACCAGACATGGCCAGCTCATTCCATGGCTTAATCTGAATGGGCTTCTAGGATGATCCTTTTGATCAATTAGGAGTCAAGCAAATTTACTTAACTCTCAACATACAGAGAATCTCAACCACTGACTTGATATGCTCCTAACACTCAAGGCCAAAACTCATTCAACATTTTTCTTTCATCTCCAAATTGATTTGTAGGTACATAGACATAACCCACAGCAATGCGGATATAAACCAATAGGCAGATCATTTTAAAATAGCAAATAAAAATAGATAAATACAAATAGAAGCCAAGTACATAGATTAAGCAATTACATTATGTGAATATCAAGTTCCATTAGCATATGTGTGAATAGGAAAAGGCAAGAACATTTCGTAACAGAATAAGATTGGTAGAAATTATTAAGTTTCTTTGGCATGATTTAGCAAAGAACAAAGAAATTAGAATATCAAAAACTGGTTGGAAGTGAGCTGTGAGAAAAGCAATAAAAGTTTGCCTAAAGTATTGTAAAGGAATAAGAACATTTGGACAGGGCCTTGGCTCACCTGACATGTACAATTGCTTTTACTCATAATTATTGGATTTTTTTAAATGCTTCTTAAAATAAGCATGGCCCAAACCTTGTATAACCAAATTACTGGCAAAAATTTCAGAAATCCTTGGGAGCTATGGAAATCAAGTAGTACTACTACTATCAAAATTATTAACATCTAGACAAATTAACAGATACATAAGTAGAATTGATTACAGAAAAATGTCATGATCCAGAGATGTCCAAGGAATGGAAAGTTAGCTTCTTGAAGGCTTCCTATGTATTTCATGAATCTTGATAGCTGCATATATGTTACAGGCATTGTGAACAATTTCTAGGAATGACTTACGAACATTATACACATTGCCTAGGAATTGTTTACAATTCCTGATTTAACATTCTGCTGCAAAAAAATACCAGTTAACTTGGTCATACACTGGCTTCAAAGCAGAAGGCAGCATTTCTGCAGGCTTGCCATGTAATGGGAACATTGACTTATATATATATATATATATATATATATATATATATATATAAAAACACAAACAATGGCTATATAGCTGTGCTGTTCACTTCAAAGACTCACATACAGAAGCTGATTGGAAAAACCCAAGTGCGAAGAAAAATTTCTTTCATTATTTTGAAAGTGAATTAATTGTTTGGCAGTCATAAATCCAAACATATAATGCAAAATATTTTAATAATTGAATTAAAGATTCAAGTCTACATTTCTTTCTTTTCACTGTATTTTTTTAAATAAATTAGCTACTAACAATGTTTATTTTTAACAGTCCAGGATTTGTTCACTCAGATATGTACTGAAATGCCCGAAGCAGTGCCCTGGAGAACATGTTCTGATGTTGACATTGTTTGGGATATTTTTGAAATGCTGCTTTGAAAACTGCCTTCTGAGCCAGTTTATGAATGAGACAATAACAAAATCACATTGTTTTCTTATCACATTTCAAAACTCAGCCATTCAGCATAGTAAGTATACAGTTTGTATCAACCAGATTAATCTTTGAAGTCAAAATGCAGCCACATTCTTACTAAAGCCCTGTCCTAGGCCATCCTCAGAGTCTTTGCTCAGGATGGATGTAGGACAGTCCCTCACTCTTCACACAAGTACTCTAAAATACATGTTCAGTTGAGAAGAATTAACTAAAATTTGTTCCAAAAGTCCTGAATAAACTTTTCTGATGAACTTTCATGGTATACTGTTTGGCCAGACCAGGCAGCTAGACTGTAAGCTTCATAACAACAGTTTGCTGCCTTATTGTTATCACCTACAACCATGTTTGGATTGCTCAATAAATACCTGTTGGATGGATTGGGAGGTGTTGATGGATATATGAAAAGATAGTTAAACTTACTTAAAGAATTATTATGGATCCATCTTGGAATATAGCTCAATGATGGAGCACTTGCCTAGCATACACAAGTCCTTGGGATCGTATCCCCAGCATACAAGTAAAATAAAATAGTTATCATGGCACAGCAAGTATTAATGGAAGAGTGAAATACAAATGATGGCTATGTGGAAAGTTTTCCTTTTTGCAGTGAGCCTAGGATATCACTGTCTGCCAGAAGCTAACAAAGATTCTGATGGTGGCTATAGCATACATCTGAATTGTGCATTGGGTAGTTTAGAGTCATTTAAAATAGTTAGTACCTTGCCTCTTTTGGGCCAGTTGCTCATACACATGCCATTCACAGCCTAGGCCTCTGACACAGGCCAACTTGCCTGCAAACAAGTGCCACAGGGTTTCATTTTCAAAAGTAACTAGTGAAACATCATTATCTAATTATCTAAAGTGGCTCAAACTAGGTTACTTAGCAAACTAATAGAGGATGGAAGAGCTTTGTTCTGAGTTAAGGAAAATAAGCTTCGAGAGCTCTGCGCTTCTTTTTCTCTTCCTTTCAAGCTAGAAAGTCCTTCAGTCTTCTTCCTTGGTATGCTTACTTTCTCCATAGACGTAAAAAATGAAGCTGAGGCTTTCCATCTAATTTGGGAATTGATCCTGTCCTGGAGACAGCAGCAGCAGTGCTAATAGTATAAAAGTAGTAGCAACAGTAAATATTAAAGCTCTGCTGGTGATAGTGTTGATAATAGTGCTTTACTAGCTGAGTGCTTAATCCTTGGTATATACTATATATGCAATCTTTGTTTTGTTTTGTTGACAAAAGTAATGAGTCAGCAAAGTTGCTGCTAGTTTTGTAGCTAAATAAAGTAGGACTATGATAGGTTAACACACCAAGCTAGTCAGAAGTCAACGCCTTTGCCTGCCTGAGTCTGATGCCAGAGAGTGAATCACAATAGCATGCTGCCTCTCGGCATAATGTTATGCCCTCTGACACATCCTCCCATGGCCGACAATAAAGATGAAAAAGAAAGCTAAACATACACCCTAATTTCAAGCCTAAAATGATTTGCTCCCACTTTACTGTATTTGATAATAGTAGCTGCAAAGCAACCCAATCCTAGAGCCTGAACATCTGTTTTAAGACCTTGAATGAGTATGTTTTTCTGGAATATCCTTTCAGAAATGTTTTTTGAACATTTGTTCAAACAAGTTGAGGTCTGGACACCCTCTGATGCCTTTCTCGATTGGTTATGCGCCAAGTATGACATGATCTTCTGCATGTGGTTTGAGTTAGGTGGAAGTGTTGCACATGCCTGGGATACTGGGCAAGCTCACTAGAGCTGCCCCTGGATGCAGACAAGGCTGAACTCCAGCAGGCCCACTGAGGAGATGGTAGATCTGTGGTGACTGAGATGGGAACACCAGTCGGATGGTTCACCTCATAACCCCCATTGAGCTAGGCCATTTGTATTCCAACAATTCCTTCCCCCTTTTCCTGGATATTTAATTGTGTTTTGGACAAGTTCCAAAATACCCAGTGGTCTTCTCAAGCTCTATGACTTGAAAGAGTTTCAGAGTTCTAAGCCTGAAAGACTTGTTGCTATGGTCTGGCTTTCTTGCTGCAAACCACAGGAGCTCTACCTGCTGTGCCATGAGATCATCAGGGAATTGATCAATGTCTTTGGAAAGTGCCTCCTCATGCACATAACTGGAAAAGGCTATAATCCCAGACAGTTTTACAGCTTTGGCAGGATGGAAGTATACACTGAGGATAGATTGAATGTCACCTCTTGGCCTGGGTTTGTAGGAGATGGCTGAAGAGCCCATCAGCAAAGCTGCCACGTGGCCAAGTCCATGTGAGTGATGGAAACATGGTTGTGGGAAGAGGCCAAAGCCAGTAATGAAGGAGGAGACACTCAAACCTATGGGGAATCCCTGAATCCCTAACATCTGTGAGAAATATCAGATGAAGCTGGGGAGTAAAAAGCAACAAGAAAGCATTCAGCAGTTCTAAGTGTACACAGAAAGAAATGAAGATCAGTCTGCTGGTGGGCAGGGATAACTATAGGTGTCAGGCCTACTCAAACATTCAAGTTCAGATGCACCAACATACAGTGAAAGTGCTTTAAGATAAAATATAATTCTTAACTAGGAGTAAGTATTTCCTTATGCCACTATGGACTTATGAAATTGCCACCAAATATTCTTGAGAAAACAATCCCTTCTTCCCTTTCTTTGATGCAAAATGCATATGTAGTACTGGAAATCACCTCTCCATACACTTAGCCTAACAATTAGAAGGAAAGAATGCTAAAGGGTATGTGTGTGCTTGTATTTTGATTGACTAAAGTAGATAAGGTTTAAAGAAAATGAACTGGGTGAGTTAATCACACATTTGAGATAAGAAGTCATGAGGGCCTAAGAAAAGGTGCTGTAGTGAAATGTGGAAGAGGTTGTCTATTGTGAGATAAAACTAAAGGAATAGCACCACACCTTAGCAACCAAAAATGTAAATGCCATTTTTATCAGTTTTTAGTGATTGCTAAGATGAAAGTAATGCCAGAAACAGGAACAATGAATTGAGGAAAAGAACAGATTGTGGGGAGAAGAGAAATATGTTCAGTGTGCCAGACTTAGAACTTGAACAAGCATTCTTAAAATTCTCTGACCCAGGAGAGAGGTCAGGGCTGGAAACAGAGATCCAGGCAGTCACACCTTACATGATTTTTTTTTAACCTAAATCCAAACCCGCTGATTCCCAGACAGGATCACAAAAGACTGAAAACAATGGATATTTACAACTTCTGCTTTCCTGCTTCTCCTTCTAAATTCCTCTGATGCCCAGTTTTTTCTGCCCTTCATCTCCAGAATATTACTGTAGGAGAACCTAACTGGTCCCTTCATCCATTGTAAGAAATCACAATACATGTAATATCTCTCTTGAAGAATGACTCTTTATATTTCCAAACACATGTAATGTCTGAGTAACAAATGATCCCAATGGATAATATTAATCCATTTCCATTTCCTTAGACATAATTTACACAGATAGAAAACTTGATATGCATGAGAAAAACCTAGAAAGGAAGATGAGGTGAGTGCTACAGAGTTATGGTGACCATATTTTCTGAAACAAAAATTTGACACTGGTTCTTGTTGAAAAGTTGCTGAAATCTTTTCTGGTTGAATGAGGCAATTTAGGAGATGCAACTAAAACAATGAAAATTGCATTTCTCAAGACATTTAAATTGCTCCCCAAGAACAATAGAACAAAAAATTTATTGTGGGAAATATACAGAGTAGAATACCAATAATATGATATATTCTGTGGTTCTGTGCTTTGAAGATTTTCTCTTTTTTTCCTTTTTTTATTATTATGAATAAAGAAGTCACATTTTCTATCCTTTCTATCCCTTCCCCCTCTCACCACATCAGGTCATTAAAGATTTTTCTTTTATTCTTTTCATATTCTATAACTTCCAGTCTAGATTTAACAGGCTTGGCATTTTCTCTTTCTCTGGAGAACTCAAGGGACCAAAAATATTGAAGGTCTGTGTGAGAAAACACCTCAGAGATAAACTGAACTTTTTGTTTGTTTCTGACACAGTGTCTTATATATCTCAGGCTATCTCCAAAGTCAAAATGTAGCTGACAGTGACCTTGTACTTCTGATTCTCTTGCCTCTACCACCCAAGAGCTCAGATTATAGACAGACATGTACCACCATGATTTGTTTATGTGGCATTGGTGATAGAATAGGACTTTGTGCATGCTACCAACTGGAAAACATCCAAAAACAAAAACTCTTGATTTTTTGGAAACAGGGTCTCACCATGTATCCCTGGCTGGCTTGAAACTCACTACTTAGACTAACCTCAACTCACAGAGATCACCTGTCTCTGCCATCTGAATGCTGGAATTAAAGGTATGCACCACCATATCTGGCAATCAAACCATTTTCTTAAGATACAAAAAAACTGAGATCCAAAACTAAAGAATGGCTTGCCCAAGTTCAGACCATAAGTCAAGGGCATATTTAGGACTAGAATAAGGGTGTCCTATCTTGACCTTATAAACATTCTTTTCCAAACACCAAATCTCCATTTGGAGAGCAGCCCTTCCACCCCTTATTCTTTGTATCTCATCCCTAACCTTTGCTTTGGAAATCCTTTGAAGAACAGGGCCCACTACCAACAGGGCACAGTGCCAAAGCCAAAACAGCCATCATCTCAAGTTCCCTTGATATGCAGGAGCCCTCGGCACACATTCCTCAACACCTTTTTCTTTTCTCATCTGGAACATTCACATGTCCATTACACAAAATATCTTCCTGTCAACCAGGATAGCAAGGAAAATGGTTAGAACTTGGGAGCCTGTTATTCCAAGATGATTAAAGACCTATTCATACATATGTGCTGGACTATAAGCATGTTCCACAGCTTTCTAAATGTTGTTATGAGAACAAACAGCTTGCTTGAGGACAAAGATTCACCACTAAGAGAAAATTCACTGCTTGATTGTATCTTACTCCTTGAGTTTGTGAAACTCTATTCTATGGTAAAGCAAAAAAAAAAAAAAAAAGTCATATTCTATCTGTGTATGTTCCAAGAAGTGAATTGCTCAAACATCACACAAGAGAGCTCCAACATAGGAGATAGTACTGCGTGTGACAGAAGCCAAGCTTGCTCCCTAGTCCTTACTCTTTTCTAGGGGACTGTCATCATGTGTGACTTCTCTATGCAGAGCAAGCTTCTACAATGCCATTAACAACACGAGATACTTTAAAAGGTTCTCCTCTGAGCCTATGAGTTCCTGGGTGCCTGTAGTGCATTGTCTTTCTAGCCCCACGGCCTACTACTATGTTGTCAGCAACTGAACTACAAAGAAACCAATAAGAAACTCAACTGAAGTAGTGGGATGGTTGCAGAAAATTAGACCGGAGAGAAAGATCAGCACCAAAATGTGAAGAATTTTGCATGAAGCTTGTGGAATATGCTCTTTCTGACATAGGCTATGAATATGTATCTTTGCATCTTTCACAGAACAAAACGCTTCCAATATCAGAGTAGATCTCTATAGCAAGTGAAAACTTTGAACGCTATCCTGTCTTTAGTCTAGTGCCTGTACAAGAAGTTCTGGGTCTTTTTTTCTTTTAATATTTGACAAACTCATAGTTCCCAGGCACCCACTTTAATGTGTAGCAAACAAGTTCATTGAAGCATTGCATATACCTGAGACCAAGTGTGAGAAATTTCACCCCATCAGAAAAATCATTGAGGCAGCTTAATGTAATGGAAACTGGTGCTTTGGATTAGACCTGTCTCTTTCCATCTCTGTTTTTGGTGGCTAGATAATGTCTGTGAAGGAAAAAAAAACAACTAAAAAGCATATATCTTGCATACTTTGGAATTAGTGAGGAAAGAGAGCAAATGGAGAGAATAAGGAGATATACTCTATTCTAGAACTCAGTTCTAAACTGCAATCTAAATAATAGTAAAAATAAAGTATTTAAGCTGATGGTGTGCCACAGGTCAGAGTGTTCCATCAACACTACCCAAGCTTAGAATACTGTTTGGATTGAAATTTGTGACTGTAGCCTTTCTCTATGTCCCTAATTCTCTGTAGTGTATTATCAAGACAGGATTTTTCAGACCTTAACCGTGATGTTGGAAATCAAAGGCTAAAAGCTAGAGGAATGAGTCCCAGGCACACGGTGTAAATTACCTATCACCATTTTAAATGGAAAGGGGAAATAGTAATAGCAAATAACAAATGACTTTACCATTTTCAAAGATCATTTGCTTCTAAGTAATGTTCCCCAAATTAAGGAATAGTTAGATTAGACTACTTGGTCTGCCATAACAAGATAGCACAGAATTTGTGCTGTAAACAATACATTCATTGTCTCACAGTTGTAGAAGCTGAAAACCCAAACTCAGTGTATCAAGATTGGTTTCTGGTGAGGCTTCTTTTCCTGGCTTGTAGATAATCATCTTCTTCTCAATGAGTCCTCAAATGGCCTTCCCTCTGTATTTGTGCAGAGAAAGAAGAGAGGGACGAGGAAGAGGGAGAGGGGGAGGAAGGGGTAAAGGAAGAAGGGGGAGGGAGGGGGAGAGAGAGAGATCTGATGTCTCTTCTCTTTTTATAAAGATAGCAGTTCTACTAAATTAGGGTCCCACTAATAAGATTTCATTTAACCATAATTTCTTTCATGAATTCTCTATTTCCAAATACAGCCACATCGGAGCTATAGCATCAAACTATGAGTTTGGAGGAGGACACAATCCAATTCATAACAGCATTGTCAAATGTACTTTTTCGGAGATAGGGTATCATGTATTCCAGGTTGGCCTTGAAATCCTGATCCTCCTCCCTCCATCATCTGAGTACTTGGATTTCAGGTGTGTGCCTCCATTCTAGGTAATTCACTCAACTTTCCTACCAAGGACTGAAGCTGGAAGAGGTTTAGTGATCTGCACATATTGATGAGCAGCTGAGGTCAAGATTAGAACCCGATATTGGTAAGCCACAGCCCTGCATTCTTTCTGTTTTGCTATGTTGTCTTACTAAATGAATTAGGATGCACCATTTCTGCTTCTATTTTCTTTTTTATGAAGGCTACAGAGAACTGGTGTAGGTTCTTCTTCAGGAAATTTTGGTAAAATTCACCCACCAATCCATTTTGCTCTAATACTTTTAGGGAGATAATTATCAAACTACTTTTCACAGTAGATACAGGCCTAACCAAATAATCTATTCCCTTTGAGTTTTGAGAGATGGTCTTTTTTTAATTAAATTTTTAGCTAGGCTAGGTATTAAAGGGTTTGGTAGACTGTCTTTCTGGGAATGGTATATTTCATCAATATTATCCAATTTGTGGATATAACATTTCCTTATTATCCACAAGACTTGTAGCTTTGCCTGCTTAACTTCAGAGTGCAGTCATTTATGAGTTTTTCTTTCGTGTTTTTGTTTGAACTTTCTATTAGTATATATTAATTACACAAAGTAATATTCATTATAACATCTTCATACATGAGATGTATGAAGGGAAATACACTCTGTTTTAAAAACATAGTATAATGCCAGCTAAATCAAGTTGATTGGTAGTCCTGTTCAGTTTGACTATATTTTTGCTGACTTTCTGCCTACTGGACCAGTCAAGAACTACTAGACTTAAGGAAAATCTTAAAATATAACATCAGAATTATTTACTTTTGAGTCTTGTTTTTGTAAACCACAATGACCATCTCTGATTTTAAAAGATTTACTTTTATTATTTTTAATATGTATTTGTATGGATATGTGAACATGAATACAGGTGCCTGTGGAGTCCTGAGTGGTTGAATACTCCTGGAGCTGAAGTTACAGACAGGCAGTTGTGAGCTGCCTGATGTGGGTGCTAGAAACTGAACTTGGGTCCTATCCAAGAGCAGCATATGCTCCTAACTACTGAGCGTTTCTCCAGCTCCAGCTAACTTTTAATTGGTTTAAACCAGTTGATATTGAAATCACCACTGACGAAGTTGGACTAGTGTCTCCCACATTTCTTGATTCTTCCATTTATTTCCTTGTTCTTGGTCTCACTTTCCTTCTACTTCATTTCTACCTCTAGTTAGGCATAGTATATGATTCCATTTTGTTTCATATTTTTAGTATGTGAGCTATACTTTTTCCCTTTCCCTTACTGCTGGAGATATTACCCAGGGTATTACACTAGCAACATCTCAGCCTCACATTTAGTGTTTGCCATTGACATTATAACATAAATTCCTAAGTGATCAAACTTTACTTTCAATGAACACTAACCATTTCGCAAGTATTACAAATATCTTTTAACAGTATTCCCAAATTATTCTTCTCATTCCTTATAATACTGCTATCATTGATTTTGCCTATCTATAAATCACTAAATACAGTGTTGGTGTTCATCTATTAGAAAAAATGAGAATAGCAATTAAAAATTCTTTTGTTTTTTAGTGTATGAGAGAATAAATAAACATATTAAAACTGCCTATGTTTTACATAAACATGTACCTATTGGTAGAAGCCAGTTAAAACATTTATGCTAATCCAGTCCCACGGCTTTATTTTAAACACAAATAATTAGCTTTGCCCGTGTATACATTTCAAGGCTCCATTCAAATTTTTGTATTCCCTATAGAATTTGGCACATAGTAGGTATTCCACACATGAGGAATTTCTTTAAAAGGATTTTCATAATGAGTGGGGTAAATGTTATTTTGCATATGATCAATTCCATGTGTTTGGAAAGAGCATCATGTTTTGGAATGACCAAGAAAGGCATCATGATGGAAGATGAAACTGAATATTACCCTGAAGAATGAATAGGATTTACATGGAATCAGAGGAAAATGAAATGGCATTCCAAGTCTTGGGCACAGCACAAGCAAAACTGCAGAAACAGAATAAGAAAACACTTTTTCTGCTGTTAAAAAGTTATCACTGGGACATCTTTGTGACTTGAGATCTTAGAAGACATTGACAAAAACTATAGAAATGATTAAGTATGGTTAGAGAGAGAATGCACTCAGCTTGGGAGATACAACCTAAACCACAATGACTAAAGGTTTTTTGCATAGTACTTAATAGTTAAGCAGTGCTTTTCTGCCAATACTAAGTCTTAATTTCAAATCTAGGATTTTACTTGGAGCATTATATGTACAACAAAATTCAAAATATTCATTACCCAGCCTATAGCACATAACTATGGAAATTAAACACAGAATGATCTTGATTGTTCTTTATTAAGAGGAGAACATAGTCTGTAGGGAAATGTCTATAGCAAATATTCTGACAACTTGCTTTATCTTTTTAATCACTTGTGTAAGTTTAAACACAAGAACCAGTAAAGATACCTTCTCTTCAAGGATAAAATAATATGAGGTTTTTTTTTTTTTAAGATTGCTTATATGATCTCAATGAGCCCAGATAAAGGCATTAGTTTGAGGGAATTTGTTAACTGAAGTCCAAAGAGAAAGCAGCTTTCATAATATCATCCAGTGAAGTGTGGATCCTGGACAAAAAAGAATCATCTCTATCTAACTATAAAAGACCAGATTATTTAAACAACATCATACTTTCTCAAAAAAAAAAAAAGAAAGAAAAAGAAAAATGGAATGACCTTTATTTGTATCCCTGGAAGTAAATCACTGCTATCAGGAAAGGGTATTACAGTTGTAATTCAAATATGGAGTTAAAGAAGGTAGATAAAAGTCCTATGATCTAAATGTCTTAATAACATGCTTTATTGTGGTATAGAGTAGATATGTAAACATGCACACACTAAACAACAGGATTTTTGCTTCCCAGCAAAATTCCCCACTACATATCCTTCCTTTGAAATTTCACTTCAGCTTCCCAATTTTCTGGGGTTTTCTTAGCCAGAATGTCAGCTCTTATAGGCTTCTTATTTTGAAATAAATTACTTCTCCCTAATACCCAGGAATGTTGATCCTGCAAAACCCTCTAGACAAAACTAAAGTTGTTATGGATTCACCACTGTAAAATGGTACTCACAGCTCTAGTGAGTACTCTAAAATGTATGAAATGGCTGTGTATGTCCCACTGTAGAAAATCTGAGACACCATAAAGAAAATTGGCCATGTATTTTCAAATCAAATAAAAAGTATCAATGATTTCTCTGAGTTGGGAATTTATTCAAGTCTTACAATGCTGTTTTTTCTTAATATTCTTAGTAGTTTCCATTGGGTGCTTTAAAAATATTGACTATTTACAACACAGGGCAAATACTGTGCTGTGGTTGTAAAAGTACCTTTGGTACTGCCTCTGAGATTCTCCTCTTATGTCAACTTCAGAATGTCCTGCATTTCAGAGCTACAGGGATCAAACAATGTGCAATAAAATGGATCTTCTGCTTTAGATAGCTGGGCAGAGATGAAGACAGTTTGAATCAGCCTGAACTTCTGTTAAAACCAACATCTTGCTTCATCTCCCTTCCCTCCCATGCTCTGAGTTTAGGGTCAGCCACCTGGAACTGGAATGATTATCAGGAGCAAATCTTTACTCAGACAGCAAGATGAAGTTTAGGAATAGTTTGTATAATGGCAGCAAGACTTTGTTATTTGCTTAGCATAATCTAAGTCCAACATTCCTGTTAGACTTCTTCAGAATTCTGTTTTGTTTTCACTTCCTTTACTTTCTATGGAGCTACAGGAAAAAATCCCTCTCTCTCTCTCTTCATCCCTTTCTCTATTGACATCTATCACTCTCCCCTCTTTCTCAGATAGACATCCTAAGATTTCTTTTGTAATTATGCATGAGAAGTGGGAACTACTTCTCCCCTACCAGAACATACATCAACTCAGAAAAGACCAATTACAATTTGACAACTTGAAATTTATCAGATAGTAAAGGGCTATAAAATAATAATTCTTTCAATTAAAAATATTGGTCCCCATAAAAGTTCACACCCTGTGTTTTAACTATCTTTATTCTCTTGCATAGAAACTTGAGATATGATACACCCTTTGCATCTAAAAATTTGAAAAACTACCTGGGGTTAACAACCACAATTTGGCTATAAATTAAAAGCAAGTTGGAGTCACAAGTTGCAGTACTGTGGTGCATGCCTTTGAACCAGGGCAAAATGAAAGCAGTTGTCCCTAACCAAAGCCTTTTCCAGTACTGAGCAAATCTGAAAGGCTTCCAGGGCAGACTTTGAACAGATTTCTTTGAGGTGTCCTCCAAAGCCTTCCCAAAGGGCTATTACTAAGTCTAAGGTGGTGAGTTTAGTTCTCTCTGTGTCCAGCTGAAATCTCTCTACTGAATATCAGCTTGATATTAGAAAATAGACGAGCTTGGTTCTTACCAGCCTTTAAAACTCCTAAGGATTCTGAATTTATGTAGTGTAAAACCTATCTAGGCTTTTCAAAGCCAGAAGAATAAGATCTGGGCATCTGAAATAGGGTCTTACTCAATGTGTTATTATTTCCAACTACTCTGTATATTATGTTAAGAAGAGAAGAATGAGCCATAAAAGTATTTTAACAAAATTTTACACAGTAATTTATCAAGGGGTCAAAAGGTAATCTGAAATAAGAAAGAAGTGGGAACAGATTTAATTCCTAAATCCTGACCTTCCACTATGGGGCTCATTGTCAATGGAAATACTAGATAGATACTGAACAACAACAAAACTTTCTTTTTTTTCTTTTTTTTATTATTATGAATAAAGAAGTCACATTTTCTATCCTTGTATATCCCTATTCAAGGTCCCTTCTCCCTCCCACCACATCAGATGATTCTCTCTTCTCCACATCTCCCCATCCTCCCCATGGGCAGGCAGTCCCAAGGTCCCAATATTGCTTAGTTCAGCCTCCACTCCTGGCAGATCCAGTTTTCTCCCCTCAACCTCAAGACTGAGTCAGGTGTTCCTCTAGGGGGAGTGGAATCCAAGGAGTCAGTCCAAGGTGTTTCTAATCCCAAGCTGTTCAGTGGCAAAACCTTCTTATTGAGCTTACTGTTTATTTGCACTTTCTTCCAGGAATACAGGCAAATAAGACATACTTGCATGTCCTCAAGGAATAGTTACATTCCAACAGAGCAAACTTGATACATTAGTTTCTTTATGACTGCATATAGGACAAAAACATACTGATGGCTGTATTGCTAGGTGTTTGTAATGAAGATTTCCTCAGCTGAGCTGTGAGGTCTTTGAAAGTAGTTCTTTTATTTATTATATAGAACAAAGATAATAGACACATAGATATCTTTGGACAGATTAAGATACTAATAAATAAAAATGTTATGATTATATAATAAAAATCAGGAAAGGGTCAAAGCTGAAAGCATATTATTTTATTTTTCTCCAATCTGCTCTATTAGAGTGAAAATTTCCTGTGGATTTAGTAAGAACACTCCACCTAGAGGAACACCTGACTCACTCTTGAGGGAGGGGGGACAAAACTGGATTTGCCAGGAGTGGAGACTGAACTAAGCATTATTGGATCAGTGGGACTGGGACCGGGTGCTGTCTGCAGAGTAAGTCCCAGCGTACTCTGTAGCAGGCGCAGATAAAGTCTGCCTGTCACCATACCCACAGCTGCCGCTGAGGGAATTTGCATGGCTACCCACCTCAACCTCGAACTGAACGAACAGATAACTACAGGGGTCCCTGAAGGACAGACTCAGACCCTGCCCAGAGGTGAGGAGGGGTCACCAGGCCCAAGTGCCTATATCCCAGCCAGGGAGGGAGAGTTGAGCTCCCATCGGTTCTGGTTCTGCTTCTGGGACCAGGTGCTGTCTGCAGAGTCCCAGCGCACTCTGTAGCAGGGGCAGATAAAGTCTGCCTGTCACCATACCCACAGCTGCTGCTGAGGGAATTTGCACAGCTACCCACCTTGACCTCAAACTGAGCGAACAGATAACTTCTGGGGTCTCTAAAGGGCAGATTCAGACCCTGCACAGAGAGGTGACAGGAGGCACACAAGCCTGAGTGCCACAACTGACCAGGAGCCATCTAATCGTGAACCACTGAAGCCATGGGCAAACGTCAATGCAAAAAATTACATAATAATACAAAGAACAACATGGTAACTCCAGAAGAGAGTGGCGATCTTACAAATACAAGACCTGAACTGAGCAATGAAGAGGAAACAGAAGGAAGCAACACCAAAAATTCCTTTTTGATGATCATCGAAGCTCTTAAAGAAGTTATGAAAAATAGCCTTAAAGAAATAGAAGAAAATACAAACAAAAAATTGGAAGAGATGAACAAATCTATGAAAGAAACATGCCAGGAACTAAAAGCTGAAATAAAAGCTGAAATGGAAGCAATAAAAAAGGCACAAAATGAGGCAAAGATGGAAATAAATCTGAAGAAAAAAGCTGGAACCACAGATACAAGCATAACAAACAGAGTTCAAGAGATGGAAGATAGAATCTCTGAAGTGGAAAACTCAGTAGCTCAAATAGATATATCAATCAAAGAAAATAGTAAAACTAAAAAAGCCATAACTCAAAATGTTCAGGAAATCTGGGACACCATGAAAAGACCTAATTTGAGAATAATAGGAATAGAAGAAGGAGAAGAATACCAGCTCAAAGGCACAGATAATGTTTTCAATAAAATCATAGAAGAAAACTTCCCTAACCTGAAGAAGGAAATGGATTAGTGGGACCATGGGACTGTCTGCTGCCTATCCAGGGAGGGGATGGGGAGTTGTGGAGAAGAAAAAATGACCTGACGTGGCAGGAGGGGGAAGGGACCTTGAATAAGGATATACAGGGATGGAAAAAAAATTCAGAGGGAAAGCTGAACACAAAGTAATTTTATGTGTAGCAAATTATTTGCATTATCACCCTTGATAAGTCATGCTTATGATTTTTATTTCCTTTATAGTTATTGTTAACTTATCAGCATTTTAAATTCAATTTACTGTTTTTCTTGATAAATACAAAATAAATAAAGAAAAAAAAAGAATACTACATTAGGTAAATGGTTCTGCATTGCCTTGGGGAATGAAAACATGAACTTTTTATGAATAATACCCAAAACAATTTAAAATGTGCTCTCTGCCTGTCTCATTTCTCTCCATAGTACAGATCATACTACTGTAATCATGGTTTATTCTCCATATGCACTGCAAGTTCCTTAATGGTAAAGATTGCATCTCATTTGTCTGTAGATTCTAGAGCCTGAAACAGTGCATCTCAGTTTCTACTAAACATGTAGTAGAGTCTCCTAGTAGCATTGGAATAATATTACTATATATTCAATTATCCTCAGATTCTCTTTAATTTAATTTTATATCAAAGACCTTGTAAAAATTGTCAGGTAATTACATATATTTTGTATGAGTAAGTTAAACTCAACTTCTCGTCCTGTCTACCCTTCACTATAATTTGTCTGTGTTCGTGTCTCCTCTCTTAGAAAAACAGCACCTGTATTTTCTGCATTACATAACTGTTGAGCCATTATAATCCTGGACTATGTTATACAAGAAAATAGTCTCATGTACAAATATTGTGTTGAGCAGAGAAAGTAATTTTATAAATGCAGACTCAGGTTTACAATGATAATTAATATAAGCTGACTGAGCGTTGAGGCAGACTGCTTGGATTTGAATTCTGGATCAGTCACCTGATCGGGGACTATTTTTATCACTTTTTTCATCTGTAAAGTATAGCTGATAATTATATTTTTTTAGGTTCTTTTGAAGGTTAAATGAGAAAATTCATATGAAGTATTTAAAACATTGCCCTAGCACACCATAGATACGTTGATGCTTTCTAATGCCTCCTGTTATCTGACACTTTACTGTGGTAGTAGTGACTGTCAAGTTATTACTGCACATGCTTTACAGCTTCCCAGACCCTAAGAGCTGAACTACAGCATGCTCAGAGATAGAATTGCCTTTAAATCCTATTCTCAGTCTCAAAATGTAACATATATGTTCAAAGCTTTAGAGCATTCCAACACTTCACATATGTCATCTAGTCTTCAAGATTAAGTATATTTTCATTAATTTGGAAAGTCTCTCTCTCTCTCTCTATCTCTCTCTCTCTCTCTCTCTCTCTCTCTCTCTCTCTCTCACACACACACACACACACACACACACACACACAATAGATGTGATATAAAGGATTTCTCAAAACTGTTTCCCATTAAATTCCTACCTACTGAACTTTCCTGCTTGATGAGAAAACCAATGATCATAGCCTCCCTGACTCAGTAAGAGCTCCAGAGAATGAAAGATGGTAGAAAGGCCTGCACCATACTTTTCTTATTTGATTTCTCAGAATTATAATTACAGCAATTAAGCTCCCTTAAGACAGCTCAGCTATGACTATATACTATGAGTTTCCCAAACTTCTTCAGAGGATATTATAGAGATTTTGACACAGAACTGAAGTAAAAGAATGGGTTGGGGGAGTGGGCCTCAGAAAGTAAATATGCTTACTTTGTGTATATGAATTCTCAGTGTACAGGCTATCAGTAATCTTTTTTGATCTTAAAGCCACAGGCTCACAGAGATGGATTTTTTGTCTACTCTCAAAGCAAAAGGGAATGTGAAAGGTGGACCTTTAATATAGGGTAAGAGCTAAGGGTGATTTTAAAGAATGAAAGAAATTTGAGTCTTATTTTAATTGCTGGAAGGACAGACCTCAAAATGGAAGGGTGGGACTATATCAAATAGCTTTGTGTCAAAAAAAACTGATCTGAAGATGAAAGGTCATTCAATTGGCTAAACTCTGATGGCCTCATCTCTATGAGAGACACTCATCTGACAACAGATAGAGTAGTTTTGTTTTGGTTTCCAGCAGTCTGCTAAAGTTGAATTTATGATACTTGCACTGAGTTCTAGGTGTATTTTTAGTATGTGTGCTTTTTTTACCCTCCCCCAACACATTTATTTTTGAGATGTTACTTTTGAAATGAACTATTTGATTGCTTCTGTAGATCATGCACAATTCCCCATAACCAATTTTAACTTTTTCATCTGGTTCCAGGAATAAACCAGTGCCCAATAGAGAGTTGCTTTTGGAAAACTTCACTCTCCCAAAAGAAAAGTGAAGTGTAAGCCACTAGTTCACAAGACCAATAGACCTGTAAGTAAAGTAAGGACTAATAGGGGCTTTGGGATGTCATTTAAACCCCAAACATCTCAATTTGACTTTTAACTCAGAATCATTCCTTTTAAATTCATACACTCAAAGTATATTTAAAATGATCAAATCTTCAAGGGCTTTCTGATTTTTGCTCACATTCAAAATGGACTACTAAATAAACCATTTTGATAAGTTAGTTGTCTCTAGCAAAAAATTGATCCACTCATAAAATCATCCAAGTCCACTTTTTCATATCCAAGTACAAATTCTAGGTCACTTTGGTCTAAAAAACCATTCTGTTATCAGTTCAATTGATGACTTCATTCAAATACATAATTCAGTTTAATAAGGCTTGATTATGATCACTTTGGTCTAAAAAACCATTCTGTTATCAGTTTAATTGATGACTTCATTCAAATATATAATTCAGTTTAATAAGACTTGATTATGCGTCACAACTAATTCAGTATAATGTTGTCTTAGTTTTATCAACGAATCAATCAATCCATTCAGTCAGGCAAGATTTAATAGATTGTATTCATTCAATTTGTCAAATAAATAAAAATGCTTAGAACATGAAGGCACAATGTTCTTGAAAGATTTTGACAAATGAAGTAATAAATTACTTTCCTTGTGTATGTAAACATATATGAACACATGCGTAGGTGTTCACTCATGATCCAGTCCTCTTGCCTTGGTCTCCCAAGAGGTGAAATTTCAGGCATGTGCCACTATACCTGTCTTCCTTGGATATATTAGGTGTGCCAAGTTAAAAAAAAAACTCAGAAAACCTTAAAGAACAATTTGTAAAAAATGTAAAGTTGCCAACAATGAGTATTCATTAACAAAAATCAACATGTGGGGATGTTTTTAGTTGTATCTCTCATATTTTAAAAATATCCTACTTTTTAAATTCCACTACAAGAATGATTTTTCAATCAGTTTTTATCTTTAACAAACCCATTCTATAAGTGATTCTCAACATTATCAGAATATTAAAGATTATTTAAGCTACCACATAGGGATATTGGACCAAAATTTCTATAGGGTAAAGTAGATACACAAATATTCTGTATGCAGATATATTGTATATAGCAGATATGCACAACTACATTAAAATATTAAATTCAGAATGTGAAAAACCATTAACCTGAAGGCTTTCTCTTTAAAAAGAAATATACCTTATGAGTATTTACTCATGTCATACCAAGGGAGTCTTCCATTCTCTTTGCATTAACTACAGAAGATATTATGAAGTTGGAAACCCATGTTAAAGCAAATGTTCTTACACCTTCATTTTCCCTTCATCCTACCACATGAAGACCACAGAGCCACATGTTAAACATACTGAAACACTGTAAATTCTCTAGGATGCATTATTTTCTACTTTCTGACCTCACCTCTATCCCCCATGCATTACAATTTCCAATTAAGTTTTCTATGATAAGATGTCTTGTTTAAAGCCTTAATTTCTCAGCCTATATGACCACCAAAATGTTATTTAGTAATTGTGAAGAAACTTATATAATTATGAATTCCTTTGGAATGATTAAAATAGGTGAATGTTAGATTCTTCAAGATGACAATGGAATATGAATATTTTCCTGCACATTATTTTCCTATTCTAAACCAAAATAATAGGAGGAAGCAGGAAAATGCATAATTATTTTTTTATTAAGCTCATTGAGAGGAGAAACTATTTTCACCGGGAGTCTCCAATAGCAGAATGTCTGGTATACAATGTATTTTATATTTATGGTTGTGAGCCAAGCCTTTAACGGCTGAGCCATCCCTCCAGCCCTACAATGTATTTTAAAAATTCAATGAATTAATTTCTACAAGGCACTTAATTCACAGCATAACAATTATATAATTTTTTATATAAAATAAGCACTGGAATAGAATATAGAAGGAGGACTATGTGAGTAGAAAGACAGCAGTCAATTTTGACTGGGGGCATTTTAGAAAGCCCCCTGAGAAAGGCAGCTCTCACGAATCAGTTCCAATCATTTTGTGCCAGGAACTTTCTGACCTGGCTACTTTTACCCAACCATTTTGATGTGGCTTAAGATAAATAAACCACCATGCTTTCGTCACTTTTATAAATTACCAAGTAATGTGTAAAACAGATGTCCTTAACTCTTTGCTGAGACTTGCCCCAATGCTAGCCTTTACCAGAAGGTGAAGAGCAGGGTGCAAAGTACAGTTGGCATATTTATATTTTCCATTTATAAAGAATGGTGGCCTGGCCTCACTCATCCCTGAAGTCTAACAATTCTACTCCAAAAATTATATTTTCATTCCCTGAGAATTCACATGTATCTGGATCTATATACTTCAAATACTCTGATTTTCTCCCCTAAGATTCAACGGGACCAAATAGAAATATTTGACCAACACTGTGTTCTCTTGTTTTTAGACTCAAAGTCTATAGGAAATTTTCAATTGGATTTCTAATGCAATTTCATGCATAATATTATAACATTCCTTTAACCGAGGACTTTCAGGACTATGATTGACACAACCTAGAAGTCAACTTGTAGATGCATGTTCCTCGGTAGTACAGTGCTTACATTTGCAAAACCCTGGGTTGGATCTGCAGCAGAGAGGTATAGAGAGAAAGGGAAGGAGGGAAATGGAAAATAATTAACCTAACTGGTAGATATATTTTTTAATTTTGTTTTTTCTAACTATAAAGGTAATATGCTTGAAATTTTTAAAATCAAGAACTTAACATAGGAGAGGGGATAGAGAGATCACTCAGTAAAGTGCTTGCTTTGCAAACATGGGGACCTGAGTTTATATCTCCTACATCAATATAAAATGTTGGACATGGCATGTAACTGTTATCTCAGTTCTGAGGAGGTAGAGATAAGCAGATCCATGGAATTGGTGGACTGCAGGTCCAGTGAGAGGTATTATCTCAAAAGTTAAGGTGGAGGGCTGGGGAGATAGCTTGGTAGATAATGTTCTTGGCACACAAGCATGAGGACCTGAGTTCAAATCCCCAGAAGCTGCATAACAGTTGGACATTTGTGAGCACCTGTAGTTATAGCACTGCTACCAGGAGAAAGAGGTGGAGAAATGGGAATCCTTGACTGTCCACAGGAATGACATACAAGGCTGCCTTCTGACTTCCACAATGTGGTGTGGCACATGTAGTCATGCATACATATCACAGAACAAAAATATAAGGAGTTGAAGAAGTCACCTGCTGACTTCTATCCTCCTCACTCTCACATACACACATGTGCATGCATATACTAGCACGTATATATACTCCAAATAATAAAAATAATATCAAAGAAAGTAACACAGTAAAAGTAAACTGGCACTGCAATTAGGTAGGAATGTTATACCATAGAGCATGAGTTTAGAAATGAGAGTAGTTCCTTTTTGGCTTCTCCATAATAACAGATCAAAAATGTCCTGCTTTAGATTTTTTAGTTCTGGTCATGGAGCTCAAAGCCATGGCCATTGTAGACAACAGCTCTGCTACTTAGTCATAAACCTAGTACTAAACTGAAAAAGATGAAGGTCTAGAATAAAAGAAGCTGATTAGCTCATGGTAACTGAGAGCCTTACCAGAGTAAGGAAAACAGTGTCAGCAAATGAGGTGCCATTATGACCAATAGCTGCCTAAAGATGTACCAACTTTATGAAATGGAGCCACAGGGAAACATTTCAACACCCCACAGAAGTGAGAGATGATAATAAAGGGAGAGCCAAATAAAGAAATTTTACAAAAACAGAAATTTTAAACCTGTATATGTGTTTATATTTGTCTAAACTTTATTCTATGCTACATACTACAATGGGTAAGAGAAGTGAAATGTCTATGTTTTCATTTTATCTGGAAGATAATATGCTGAGAGTCTATTTCTTGAACTATAGCATGTCTAGATACTGGGTCTAAAGGTTCTAACCATCTCCCAGTCTCCCAATTACTGTAAAGTCTGTGAACATAAATACCTAGAGAAGTAGTCAGTCTATAAAATCAATAAAAAATTACTTACATGAAAAAATCCATAAAAAGAAATGGTCCATATCCTTAGAGAATCTGATTAAATCCAAGGGCTCAAAGAAAAAATGAATATGAATATACACAGCTTTTGTCTGTAATTTCTGGAGGCTCATAGGCTTGAAGCTAAGGGCTCCTGTCTTGGTTTCTTTTGGCCCTGAGCACATTGTTTCCCTTCTTGTCTAAGCATACAGCATTCTTAGCCAATTATTAGCAGCATCACCTCCCAGAAACAGGTTCCATACTCACTCTCGCTCTTTGCCTCGGATGCTAAGCTAATGGACTGTGGATAGTGGCTTAACTCAACTTGACTTGGGGTCATTGGGAAACTGGCATGTTGCCACAACTGCTAGCCCTGTCTTGGAAGCTATTGTGCCATCTCGTGTATAACAATAACATAGTAAAAATAACAGAGCAGGAATTCCCTAAACCATTTTTTTTTTAAAGCCTAGCACATTGACAGGCATGAAAAAAAAAAAAAAAAAAAAAAAAGACTGGAGGTGTAATTTTTCGCCTTCTTTCTACGTTAATTTTTCTTCCTGATTTCAATTAGCCAAACTTGAATGGAGACATTACAGACAGTTCAACCCCACCTCAGAGCTGTGCAGACAGCTTTTGTTGCCAAGCTGTCTATCACCAAGACAACTGGGCCAATGTGCTTTGCTCTGGGTAAATAGCTCATCAGGGCCAGTTGCAGAAGGAGCCATTTTACAATGACCTCCCATTGGATCAAAAATCCTTATACTCAGGGATCCAAAATATGTTTTGAAAGTACATGGGGTTGTAAATAAATAATCATTAATATTTCTACAAAATTTTTTACACTGATGAAAAGTGGCTTAGCTCCAGAGGTCATTTGTTTGCAAGTTAATTTCAGGGATCCAGTGAGTGCAGAGTTCCTCTGTTTGTGAGTCATTGTTATTTCTTTTCCTTTGCATTAATCATGTTTCTTCCAACACTGTCTTGTCAACCGCAAACTCCCCTGAAGTCATCAGAAATACAGCAGTCTTCCTGTCTCTGCTCTCTTCTCTCGAGAACATTTTGAATAAAAGGGTATGTTAAAACATGAGATAGTTATGAGGTTAATGGTTGGACACAATGCCATTAAACAAAAACTTGTTTTTGATAAATTCAGCACATATAAATGAGTCAGAAATAGAAAAATTCAGCAGATTCAAAGAGAGTTGGTTTTTAGCTGTTGTTTTTAAATTTTGCATACAAGTTCTGACTTTGGGGTCCTTAGGAATCTAGCAGAGGTGCTAGACTACTGTTCTCCCATCCAGCCTCCCTTACTGCTGATGTCCCCTTGGCAACTTTGTGAGCAGCCCCTCACAGCTTTATTGTTTTCTGGTCTCCTTGGAGGCAGGTGTCTGCTAATCAAAGGCCTAAGAAGGTGTGGGGTTTAGGAGGCAGCTTTGACTGGGAGGAAAACTTTCCATTTAGCCTTGGGCAACAATATTGGAGCTTTTTTTTTTAAATGTTGTAATCAGCTCTGTGCCAAGTGGGGCCCAAGCTCCCCCTACACAGCCCCAGGAATCCAAAGAAAGAAGTGTTTTCAATTCTCTTCAGAACGTCTGATCTCCCACACTGCAGACCAAATAAAAACAGTCTGGGCCAATTGTGCCTCCTCCTACCCCCATCTATTGTGGAATCCGCCTGGGAGAAACTCAGAAAAGCTGGCCTTGGGCCAGCACTGGCCTTCCATGGCAGTAGAAAATTTCCCTCACCTTCCCTCCATCAACTGTTTTTGGAAAATGAAGGACAAGCCCCCATATCAGATATCCCATGGGAAGAGACAAGTAGGAGAGACTGGGCAGAACCTAAAATGCTTTAACTGGAATAAAACAGCCTGTGTATTTACTGCCATTTTGTTACCCTTGCTCCTAGCAAATAGACACTGAGAGAAGAATGTGCAGTTACTTGGCAATTGAACTGGCCACAGATTGACATTCAGCACCATGACTTAGTTCCCAACTAGAGACTTAAACTTCTTATTGCATAGACCAAAGCTCTCATTCCTCTTCTCCACTGGCTAGCAGTATGGCTAGGCCACACATGGATTTTAATGTTGGTTCTCCCATCATAGAAACTTGAGCTCACTACTAGTGACTTCTACAGTTCAAGTCACTTCTGGAGTCCAGAGTTGTACGTGGCACCAAACTCCTGACCTTACTATCTACTCAACTCCCAACCCCTCTCAACCTTGACAGCCCTTGTCCATGATCCCTCTGGCTATATATCCTAGGGACCTCAAAGTCCTGAGAAGCATGAGTAGGCCATACAACACCAAGTCCATTATAAAGTACAGGTGGCCATTTTCAAAGCAAGAACAACTTAAAATTCTAAGATTCCTAGCCAGACATCATTTTACACACTAGTTCATAGCAGATTTTCCCCTGAGATTTTACCAAGCAAAACTTCCAAAGCGAGTGAGAAGTATCTTGGAGAACATAGCTCAGGACTACCAAGGTTTTCAACTAGAGGAGATTGTGAGAAAGACCTGAATAAAGCATAAACATTGGAATGGGAATTCTTGGAAACTAAAGACCTCTCAAGACCTCAATAAACAAAAGGTAAGAGGACTGATCCTACAATTGCAGGTGCATTGGAGGGTGGGCAGGGAAGAGTTGGGAGACTAAAACTTTGCAGCATTGCAAAGAACCCCGTATGATCCTCTTCTTTCATTCTTAAGATAGAATGGTACCTACCTAAAGTGGTTGGGGGAAGGCTGTGAGGGAGAATATAGTGGAATTTTAAGCAGTATAATGCTTAGTATACATACAGGCTATTTCCATTTTCAAAATATTCTAGTCTGCATTTATTAAAATAAAACTAAATAAAAAAGAGAACAAGGCTAAACTCAAACTTATGTTTTTGTGTTCATGACACTAAATAAACAGATTTTGGTGAATTCTCCCCCTTGAACTCATTGCTTGGTATTGTATAGATGCAGCCAGCATCTAATATGCTTTCAATTGTGTCTTCAGCCCTCAAGACCCTGGGGGTCTAAAATCTCAGCCAACTTTGCAATTTAATCCAAAACCCAAAGCAGTTCAGATTCCAAGTAACCTGTTACCCTCTGCTAGCAAAACATCACTGGTGGTTTGAAAAAGGCCATTTTTAATAACCCCTTTTCAGTTTCCTGGCAGGCCCCTAGCTTTACTTCAAAGGTAATTTTCCCTAGTGAGAATACAGCTGGAAGAATCCAGAAGTGCACTGTGCCATGCTTCCACTACCCTGGGCTTCGAAGGCCCAACTGTAGGGTAATGATGGGGGCTGGGATTGGAAGGCAGACACGGGGATGGGCAGGCTGTGGCTCACAGGCAAATTTCCTCAGCTAGGGCCTTACCAAAGACAAAACAGTGCATCACCCATAACAGTGAACAAATGCAGGAACTGAATCCAAATTGAATTTTGGGATTGTATCACTTTGGCTCATTTTTAAATAAATTTGATAATAAAAAAAAGAAACAACTGTAATTTGGGCTGCTTCTTGAGTGTCACAGCAGTTTGGGATTTTTGTCGTTGTTATTGTTTTCTCTCAGCGGCTCATTCTTTAAATGTCTTACAATAAGAAGCCAAGAAAACAATCTGAGTAGAGACACTGGAGGCAGGGAGGAGGCAAGGAAACAGAACTTCATTTGTGCAGATAAATGAAGATAACTGCAGACTGAGATAGCCTTAAACTCCAAGACAGTAGCCTTGCAGTCCTTAATTTTCCCTTGTGTTTCTTGCCCAGGACTAGTGAAGTTGGGGTTGCCAGTGAAATGACCACTTAGCTCCAAATGTCTCGTGTAAACTCCAAGTCTCCTTAAACCAGCAGAGGAGGACTGGGGCCAAAAAGTGCTTTCTAGTACAAACACTAATGCATTTTTACAAGGCAGGTAAAGCCTGGAATTATGTTGCTAATTAATTTTATATTTCCTCCAGCTACCTAGAACCAACTGCAACCCAACATTCCTCAATTGGGATTTTGCCAAGAATTCAGATAATGCCATTTATGGACCATGCCAATAGTTGAGGTCATGATTTCTGTCTAAAGGGGAAAAAGAAATAGGAAGGGATTTATGGAAAGTGCATATGGAGGGGACAAAAGGGAGAGAGAAAAGAGACGAGAGGTAAAATCCCCAACAGACACACAGAAGAGACGCAGCCCAGGAGGCATTTGTACAACTTGGGAGTGAATATGAAGCACAACAGTCTAAAGCAGCATCCGCAGGACAAGTTTAAGAAATAGCAAGGTGGAGTCACAAAAACAACCCCTCCAAAATTGTAAAGGACATCAAAAAGCCTGGTGCCTTGCATCATGGCAGCTGGCAAATGCTCTTTGCTTTATGCATGCCAGGAATGTGAGCTGCTTGCCACCTGGTTCAGGGGTTGGTAATTACAAGTGAGGCGTTGTTTCTAGCAGGAATTCAAGGGTATGAGGACCAGAGAGAAGCTCTAGAATTGAGATAGCTTGACTATTCCAAGTGGATAACCCTTTGGATGCCATTAAGTCTAATCATCCCTATTGTAGAGATGAGAAAAGTGAGGCCCGGAATGGGAAAATAGCACAGCCAAATGTTGCTGTTAGCCACAGAGAAAAGATGACACCCAGCTCCCAGCTGTTCATATTGAACACTCCATTGTTCCAAAAGAAAATGGGAAAGGCAGGACTGTGGAAGATTATTTTATAAAGTTAAAATTTCCAATCCTGATAGTATACCATCTCTATCTTTTTAATGGCAAAATATCTTTTGGGGGAAACAATGACCCCAGAAAGTGACTGTTGTTTTGGAATGTCTCCTATGTTTTATAATATAAGCAGCAAAAATAATAAATAGAAGCTTCACATGACACACTAGTATTTGGGGGCAAATATTTGACACGTAAAAACAGTACTCTAGTCCGGTCCCATGTCGATTATCACCAGTCAAGCCAAATTCTCATCTGAGCCTAAGCTTGGAATTGAAAATGCCACTGAGGTGTTATGCAGGCAACAGTGAATTTTAAATAGGGTTGTTTGGCTGGGATATGCATGGAGGATGATCTAGGAAAGGGATGAAGCACTTGGAAGACTGTGGAGAACCAAGCTGCCTTGGCTTTAAACTCTCAGCCTGTTTTGTTTTGTTTTCTGTTATTTTGTGATGACAACTTCAAATTATCATTATATCCTGCTTTAATGGCAAATATGCCTGCTATTATATAGTTATATTTCTGATTTGGGGCTGTTTTTAAATTTTCCTCATGAGGGAAAAAAGTCATAATACTCATTTTCCATGTGGTATACTCCTTGTATAGAAGTTCAGAGAGGATTTGTGACTTGGCTAAAATTACCTGGTTTCTACACATTCTGCCTTGTTCTAGACCTCTTAGTCCTTCCTCTAGTCTACATGTCTATCCTATTTCTGTTAGTTTAGCTTCTCCGTGTGAGCCATTAGCTGGAATATGGCCCTATAACATGTGCTATCAGCACTCCCCACCCCTGAATGCTCAGAAGCACCACTCTGCATGCCAGAGCTAAGAAGCATCAGGCTTCACATCCCAGAAAAATTATGGATTTGATGGGGGGGGGGTGTAACACTGTCTCCCTCCTAACTACCCACCAATGTGCCCCAATTGTTCCATAACTGTAGCTACCCTGTTGCTATTGCTTCCAGCCAGATGAAGGCCAGGGCCCTGCATGTCAAAATGCACACCCAGTATGATCATTGACATCCAATTCTCATGATCCTCATTGAGATGACGTCGACAAACAATCATATTAGGAATATGCTTCCTCCTAGGTACCACCCAGCACTACTCAATTAAGAGTTGATTTGATCATGAAAAAGGACTTAATCAAAAAGAATTGTAAAGGTGGAGTAAATAACAATGACAAAACAACCACAATATTTCAAATCCAAATTTGAATGTGTTTGAGATTCTTATTTGGAACTGTGGCTGTTTGGAATTGTTTCTAGCTGGAATCTTGGTTGTTTGTGATGATCCCCATATATATTTGCCCCTTTATGTGAGGGAAGACTCATATATTCTAAGTGAATAGGAAAGATGGCCTCTGGCTCCTGGTGAGTTTGGTCATTAACAAGTTCCAGAACCCTGACTCAGCAAAAGTACTGGGAAGGAAGACCTAGTAGTCACTTAGCTGTGGCTCAGACATCACTCCATAATAAATAACTTTTGAAAGTATTTTATACCAATCTCTGGGCAGGTACAGTACAGATCATAGATCTGGCCCATCAATAAATGTTCATCTCTCAGACCCTGGTAAAATAAAATAGGACTCAAGGGCTTTGGGTAAAACAGTCAGCTTCCCAGACTCACATGGGAAAAAGTTAATATGGTGGTAATGAGCCACTTAAATGCCTGTCTGCCTATGTTATAATAACATGCCCTTTTCATTCCTTCCAACAGCTCCCAAAGGGCACTGTGGACAGCCATGTTTTCTGGGTATTTAGTTCCCACTCCACAAATCCACCAAAAGCAAATCATTTCCTAGTCTCCCAATGTTATTTTTTTTAACATACTGAGTTTCCCCATCCATTCCTTTTATTTTTTATTGTCTTGTTATCATGAGTCTTCCTTCCTTTATGTCTTTTACAATTTTTTTCTCTTTATTCTTTCAATGTTTAGGACAATTTTTCATCGCTGCTGATATTTTTCCTTCTCTTTCTCTCTCTATTCTATTTCTTTGCTCCTCATGTCATATTTTTAGTCATTTCTTTTTACGTTTAGTAGAACTTCCTTTTACTATGTTTTTGTTCGTTTTATTGCTTTGTTGTTTTTTTATGGAGTTTTGTGTTTGTTTCTTCCTTTTCTTATTTTTAAAAATAGGGTTTGGTTTAATTTTTTTCTTTTCCATGCTTTGTTTCTTCCCTTGAGTCTTACTTGTCATGTTTTTCCTTTTTGCTTTTTAGGAGGTTTGGTGGGAGAAGAGATGTGGCTTTTTGTTTTTGTTTTTGTTTTGTTGGTTTTTTTAAAAAAAGATTTATTTGACAAATACTTTTTCTTTTAAAATTTGTCTTATTTTCTTTAATTAAAAAGCTTTTGTCTTTCAGTCATCTATGGTGGTACTCCCTTATAACTTTGGCATTTAGGAGGTTGAGGCAGGGATCAAAGCCAGCCTGAGTTACACGGTGACATCACACTGTCTCAAAAAGAGAGAGAGATCAATTTTCCTTTCCTCTTCCACCATTGTTTCATGTGATCTCCTTTGTCTTTTAACCTGAAACTGCATCTTTATGTTAACACAACTTTAGATGCACAGAGATGTTTTTTATTACTAATGTCTCTCATTTATGCTATATAATTTTTATGCAATTTATTATCTGTCATGTTTTAACTAAAGTCACTTCTTTATTCAATTCCTTAATTGCTTCCCAATGTCTTTTGTCTATGTCTGTATCCCATCTATGACCCCACATGACATTTACTTGTCACATCTCTTTAGGCTCTTCTTGCTTGGACAATTTCTCTGCCTTTTCATCTTTTTGGATTATACTGATAGTTCTGAGGCATAGTAGGTAGATATTTTGCAGAATGTACCTCAGTTGGGACACAATGATGCGACTTTAGTCTTGTGCATTTTTTTTGTTTCTCTTCTAGGAGTTGACTTCCTCCTTTATTCTGAACTGCATTTTTTTGGAATAAAATCCTTGCTTGGGATGAAAAGGATTAAATTTCACCTTCTGCAAGATGGCCAATACTACGTTATTTTGTTGTTCCGGTTCTTTTAGATTGTCTTTCTATTTCCTTGTCATGACCCTTTTACATATTTTTTCACTGTTTAACTGCCTTTTTTCTTTTATATATAGATATATATATATACATATACATATATTATTTGGTGATTTTTCATCATGCACCCCATCAAACGCAGTTATCAGTCCTCTCAGAATCATGCCCACTCTTATGATCCCCATGTACAAAAACGCCCATTCATGTTGCTCATTTACTTACTGGAGCATAATTAAACTCCCTGTGGCCAGACCTTTAAAGAAAAAAGTCTTTCTTCACTCACACCCCTGCTACAGGCATCAATGCAGAAGTGAGGCACTCTGTCATTTACCTATGTTCTAGCCTGGAGCTCTTGTGTGCAATGATATCTCTCTCTTTTTATTTTTGTTTATAGTCCACTAATGAGTGAATACATCCTCTGCTTCTCTTTCTGGGTGTGTGATACCTCACTCAGGAGGATATTCTCCAAATCCATGCATTTGCCTGCAAATTTTAGGATATCATTTTCTTTGACACTTATTTGCTTCATTTTTAATTTCAATTTGCTTTCATCTATCTCCCTTCTCCATCCTTTTTTCTCATTTACCTTTTAGTGTTCTCCCTTGTGTTTTTATTTCATTTGTTTAAAAATAATTGTCTTCTGCACAGTCACACTCCAATGGCATTAGCTCAACTATGTCTATAGCAGCATTATTTGTAATAGCAAGAACGTGGAAACAACCTAGATGTCCCTCAGCTGAAGAATGGATTAACAAACTGTGGTACATCTACACAATGGAGTACTACTCAGCAGTAAGAAAAAATGATATCCTAAAATTTTCAGGCAAATGGATGGATTTGGAGAATATCCTCCTGAGTGAGGTCTCTCAAACCCAGAAAGATAAACAGGGGATGTACTCACTCATTAGTGGTCTCTAAACAAACAAACAAACAAACAAACAACAAAAAAGCAAAGCATGCCCAAGCTGCAAACCACAACCACTGAACAGCTTGGGATCAGAAACACCCTGGACTGACTCCTTGGATCCTATTCCCCCTAGAGGAACACCTGACTCACTCTTGAGGTTGGGGGGAGAAACTGGATTTGCCAGGAGTGGACACTAAACTAAGCAATATTGGGACCGTGGGACCTTGGGAATGCCTGCTGCCTGCCCATGGGGGGGGGAGATGTGGAGAAGAAAGAATGACCTGATATGTTGGGAGGGGGAAGGGATCTTGAATAAGGATATACAAGGATAGAAAGTGTGACTTCTTTATTCATAATAAAAAAATAATTGTCTTCATTTCTATGTATATTAATCCTTTTTCTTTTTACATATCATTCTCTTAATTAAAGAAATTAATATACACTACATAACTAATATATCTTACATAGCTATGAGAATAATACAAAAATGCTAAGGAAAAATGTACCCTCATTTTCACCTTCTCAGCCTTACTTGTAATACTGTTCATTATCTACTGGATTTCATACCACTCTTGGAGGCTGTGTCTCCTCCCAGAAATGATCAACAGACCCTGTGTTGTAATTCCTAAGACAGTCTACTTTCTTCAGCAGCTCTGATCTATCCATAGTCATAGCCATTAAACTGAAAACTGACAGGAATATCAAGGTGACAGTTGCATATTTTCTTTTATATAAGCATCCATTTAAAAGTCGCCTTAGCACTGAACAGCTTGGGATCTGAAGCACCTTGAACTGGCACTTTGGAGCCCATTCCCTCCAGAGGAACACCTGACCCAGTCTTGATGTGGGGATGAGGAAAGTGAATTTGCCTGGAGTGGATGCTGAACTAAGCCACCTTGGGACCTTGGGACCTCCTGTCCTTGCTGGGGAGGACATAAGGAGATGGGGAGAAGAGTGACTTGTAGGGGCGGGAGGGGAAGGGCATTTGAACAAGGGGATACATGGATAAAAAATGAGGCTTTATTGATAATAAAAAAAGAGAAAAAAGAAATTGCTATTGTTGTCTTAAATGAAAAAAAAAATCGCCTTAGCTGCCTATGAGTAAAGGAACTATATCCTACAAAGTCTGGCTCTTGGCATCAGGAACATGTGTGTATGTGTGCGTGCATCTCTCTCTCTCTCTCTCTCTCTCTCTCTCTCTCTCTCTCTCTCTGTGTGTGTGTGTGTGTGTGTGTGTGTGTGTGTGTGTGTGTCACACTCAGTGAGAAACTAGGAACCAAGGATAAGAAGTGAGTTGGAGCCTAGGGATCTTGGGAAAGGAGCCTTTATGAGAAGTGAATACACATGTGGTTGGAAGGCATCAGAAAGACCACCCCACAGACACTTTACAACTCAGATGGCCTCCTTACAGGCCTCACCCTGACACCCCACCACACACACACACACATCCTAATGATTTCCTCTCTCTCCAGGTATGACCTCTGGAAAACTGACATTGCAAACCTGACCCCACGTGCAGCAAGGCTAGGGAGTACAACTGAGTTGCTGATTACTTCTCTCTTTTGCAATCCAGTTTTCCTGAGTGGGAAAAACAACAGGACAGCCTTTCCTGACAAGCCCTGTATTATAAAGCTTGTTTTATGTGTAACCTCATGCAGGAGCTTGCCAGGGCTTGGGGGTATGTGTGAATTAGATGGACTTATAATCCCTTTCTGATGATGACATTCCTCTGAGTACTTTTGCTGTTGCTGTCAATTAAGATTGACATCAAGAGGCAAGCAAACACTGACCTAGGAGCTTTGGAGCTAAGGAAAGGTGAGAAGATCATTGTAGTTCCTACCAGAGCCCTTCACCTCCTGTTCCTTCGCATTATGGTACTATATGTTGAGAAAAGAAGCTAGGGATAATTCTGTAAAAAGATATGTCCTATCCTTCCAAGCCAAGGTTTCATTGTAGCATAGTTAGAGTTGGAGAGTGCTGCAGACCCACCACCCTGACCTAAAAATTAGTTTTCTGGTGGTGGAGATCTACTCTACATTATCACAAAGTACTTCTCCCTGTCTTTTGCTCATGTCTATACATCAGCCAATACTAGCATAGGGCTAAAGACAGTGTGACTTTATCTTCCTTCAATGTGGTATTAATTTTCACCGGGGAGGAGGGGGACAGTTAATGAAAATTGCCACTTAAGGTAGTAATGGGGACAGTTTTGCTTTAGGGCAACACATAAGGGTTTGATTTTCTTTGAATTCTCAACCTGATTCTGAGGTTAGCAGTAACTAGTACAAGGGCAGTGCAAATACATGAGGTGAAGCACTCAACCCAGAAGCAGAAGAACCCACTGGCTCAATAGCACCATGATTTTGAACAGTCCACATATTGCAGGGCTTTTCAACAGTGTGGTTCTCATCCACAGTGACCAGATTGAGTATGTCTACTATGTAAAGCAAGCTCAAACAGACAAAGTGATATTGGGGTGGGTGGGACATCAAAAACTGTTCATAAGAATGATGGAATTTATGCATCTCTGGTTCATTCCTTGTCTACAGCAGAGAAAGAAGAGATGTTCACAAGGACAGATGGATATGGGAGATGCTCACAAGGCCTCCACACAAGCATCAGCCTCTTTGAGACTATATGGATCCCTGTTGTGTTAATTCAAACATCAGAAATTCCTTAGGCTAAACCTAAAAAAAAATATTGACACCTAAATACTGAAGTAGAGAAGCAGAGCTAACAGAGGAAAACTTGGCCTTGGAAATGTAAAATACTTGCTTCAAGGGAACCAATGGCTTACAGAGCAGGAAATGGTCATAGAGATATGTTCATCACCAAACCTAACTATACTAAACAGCTCCCAAAGACCAGCAATTATAAATGACAGGGAGACTGAATTGAGAGCAGATAGAGGCTCTAAGCTATGTAAGAAGCTGAACCAGGAAAACTTAAAAAAAAAAATAGGGGGCTTTGTATGTGATTTTGAAGGAAAGAGGCAAAATGGCACTAGGAAAGATGAGGGGACATAGGAAATACTAGATCAGCACACAGCAGTTATGCTCAGTTCTAATATTAAAATGAATTTGCAGTGAACCATAAAGGTAGGGTAGTAACCGTAAAGGTAGAAATAACTCTTTTAAATGACTATACATATATTTATGTTTTTAGATCATGGTACATATAGAGACCTATAGGACAGAATTGAAATAGACTGCTTCTGTTAAAGCAAATATCTAGTCAGCCAAACCTGATGTTACAGAATGGTAATCTCAGCTCCCAGGGAGACTGAGGCAGGGGGATCAACTGAGGCAGGAGGATCACAAATTCAAGACTTTCCTAACCACCACTAGTGGTCAACTTAATGAGCTATCTGTTCTCAACATAAAATGTTCCCAGAGTGTCATGGCTATGTTTCAGTGGTAGAGAGCTTATCTGGAATGTTCAGGACTCTGGGTTCATTTCAGTACATGCTAAAAGTAACTCTCCAGCTCAAGAAAGTATTTTATATGTGCCTTGTATTATCTTTCAGAGACAACAGATTTTCCAAGCATGTTCCAATTAATCATATACCTTTTGAAAGCTGTTCTGTGCAATATGTAATTTTCACGGCATGTCAGAATCACCAAAAATTTAGGCAGGCACCAGTCTATTTCATATACACTGGAAGAAAGTAGCAAAAGTTTTGAGGATCCATAACAAATTCCAAAAGTGTACATACTATAGTTAATAGTCTACGCAGAAAAATATATATTTGTTACTGTTAACACTTCATCAGAATGGGTTACAGCAAGAATTGATTTCTAGTAGGCACTTGCTTTTTGAATGTGTTTGTCAGTGGCATTAGAGATCGAACCTATGGCTTTACGTATGATAGTTAATCATTTTGCCACGAGGTACCAGCAATTATAAAAAAAAAATTCATACCACTGTGATTTGTATATGGTCTGAGTGTGCCTTACAACTTTAAATGTTGGAATTTTCTCCCACTGTAATGTATTAGAAAGTTACAAAATTAATTCTGTGATAGTGTTTAGAGACAAGGCCTTTAAGAGATGGCTGTTTAACTAAGGCCATTATAGTGGAGCTCTCATGGTTGAGTTGTGGTAAATTAAGGCAAGAGGGAAAATACAGAGTTATATAAACGGCCCTTGCCCTTTGTCGTATGATGCCTTAGGACCCTTAGGGTCTTTGAGCCAAAGTAAAGTCTCCAGCCTTTTGTATTTTGTTACATAACAGTAAACAAACTAATATAGATATTTAGACTTCAGAGTGCTGTCTTAAGTGCTAAAAGAACTCATGTCCTTAAAAGTGTTTCAGACAGAGCCTTATATGTGATAAGACAATATGTCTTAGGTATTGTCATCACCATAGCTACTGTTTGCTTTGGTTCCTGGTGCTTTACTGTGAAAGGAAATGTGTCAGAGTTTCTTGAAGCTATAACACCTTTTCTACAGTTTTTCCTCACAGGTTTCTCCAAAGATGACAGTGGTTATCTGTCACTGCTCTTTCTCTGAGATACCACCCCCACCAAGAGCTAAACTCTAGAATAAATTGTTAACCAAAATTATACCTCAAAAACTCCCTTGGACACAAGGAAAGCTTGACCTTCCCTGCCTGTAATTCCTCTCACAGCATTACTGAAACAAATTACCTCACATGTCATTATTCCTACTCTTCTTGTACAGACCTTGGGAAAAAATATGAACAGGTTAGCACAGACTACACTCTCTGGGAATTAACCTAGAGCATACTACTTCCATCTCTTTGTGTGATTCAGTTTTTCTTTATTCCTATACTTCTCAGTGCTTCTACGGACTTGCATATTACTATCTAGCCACAGATAATGCATTGCCTTATCCTTGGCTGGGCCGTTAGGCAGTGGGGACTCCTAGGACAGGCTGTACTTCATAGACACTGGTTCATTCCCATTATAGGTGTGGTCTTCCATCTCATTCCCATAAGAACCCTGTGAGAAGGAGAAGCTAAGCTCACAGATGCATAACCCTAACCCATATTTGCTCACCTCCCCTTTCAGGTAAAGGGCAACCAAGACATTTATATTTTCCCATCACCAAATTTTGTCACTGGCGTCTGCTTACTTTCTCTCACATAGTACTTGCTTTTTGACTACTGGTACAAGACTTTGTATGACCAGAAGGGTTTAGACATCCTTAGTTCAACTACCATAACCTTTTCCTATATCTTCATCATCTTTCCACATCCTCCGTCACACTCAGAATCTGTTTGTTACCCAAAAACTGTTCCACCTGTGTCATCTTCTATTTGCATATCCTGCTCTCTGGTTGCTTCCATTCCACTCAGAACTTTGTTTCTATCAGTTGCATTTTTAGAACTCTTGATTTCTCCCAATTTATCAGTCTCATTCAGCATAATTACCTCCTCTGACTGGCCTGGAATCTGCAAACCATTATCTCAATCACTATCCTTTTCATACTCTTAACCTGCTCCATCATCTCCTGGTATCACCTGCAAATCCACACTCTCCTGCTTCAGAAGAGTTCTCTCTGGAAATCCTGGCCTGGTCCCACTATAATCACCTCTATTGCCTCATGTGTTTTCATTGCTCATTTCCTTAACTCCTGAATCTTTATCCCTGTCCTCTCTAATGGGAACATTATGTTCAAACTTCTCGTTTAAAAAGGAAAAGCCTCTCAGCCTTATGTCTCCATTTGCTGTCCTTCCCTTCCTAAGGTTTTAGAAAGTAGTGTATAGTCATTGTCTCTTCCCACAGTGCAACCAGCTCATGTTTCCTGGGCCCATCCTCTTCTCAATATCAGTACTGCTATTATAATTAATAATTTGACTGTAGCTACTACTAGACAGAAGGAACTCAAGAGGGAGCATCTTTTCTAACTTAGCTATGTGGCCCCAGAGCCTAGCACAGTGCTTGATTGATAGGAGGTGCTCAATAAACGAATTATGTCACAAACACTTACTGAGCACCTACTAGGAACCAAGCACTATATCGGCTCTGTTAGAATCCACAGCACTTGGGATCACAAAACACACATTTAAGAACCATTGATTCTCACAGAAACATCCTCTCCTTTGTGATGGTCCATGACCACTGCTCTGTGCTGGGACTTCCTCACAATAGGCATTCAAATTTTGTTGAACAAGCCTTATAAAACCCAGCAGATCTCAAAAGAGTAATTTCTCATATAAATAGCTATGATCAGGTTTGTTATGGGGCCTAGGAGCTGACATAGTGTTTTCCAGGCTTTCAGAACCAGTTCTGAACAGCTCTAGGTCAACACACTCACTTGCCATCTTATCTCAACACAGCTAAGCTTTACTAAGCTTCTGCATGGCCTTGCCCTGGCACTTTTCTTCAGCTTCTCTCAACAAATCTTCGTTTCCAGGTTTTTAACCCTCCACCCATCTTCAAAACAGGGAGAAAGTTTATTGGTCTTCTACTCAACAGTATAAAGAAATACCAATAGTAGGAGTGTGGCTGACCTCAGGACCTCACTTCAGGTAATGTGCTCCCTCTTTCCACCCAGAGGCTACCTTTGGTAGCTCTGCTTCATTCTGCCAACTGGACCTTACACTAAGTGGTCAATAAGAGTAGAGTTTGGTTTTAATGGCCAAGAAAAGGCTTCACGGACAAGAAAGGGACACTTTGTGATTACAGTTCAGCAGATGAAAATGTTCTGGCTAAACATGAATCTCTCTCTGTCTCTCTGTCTCTCTGTCTCTCTCTCTGTCTCTCTCTCTGTCTCTGTCTGTCTGTCTGTCTGTCTGTCTGTCTGTCTGTCTGTCTGTCTCTCTCTCTCTCTCTCTCTCTCTCTCTCTCTCTGTGTGTGTGTGTGTGTGTGTGTGTGTGTGTGTGTGTGTGTGTGTGTGTGTTTCATAGTTTTTTTTTGAAGGAGTCAACATGTATAATGCAAGATCAAGAGGTACAAAACAGAGTAAATCTTCTCCCCACTCCTGCCAGGTTCTCCTCTCTGGATGTGCTCGCTGTTTCCTCTGTGTACTTCTAGAGATGGAGGATACATTTACAAATACTGGCACAGATGCATTCTAGTCACTGACTTAGAACACAGCCCAAGACATCATAAGCAGAGGGAACTGGTACGTGTGGAAGTGTTAAAGTATGGAATGCCCTTTTATCCAATATACTCTTATTCTTAAGTCCTAACCTTTCTTAGTAGCCTTTTCCATCTGGACAGGAAGCTCAAGTTCAAATTTCTAAATGCTTCCCATGGGTACTATGGACTAAAGTTTGCAAGGTACAGTCATAGCCCATTTCTTACAACTTTGGTACAGTTCTAGGCATTTATTTTCTCCTTTGCTCTCTTTGCCTTCGAGTTAGGCCAATTAACAATCCCTGTACCCCCACTATAGTTAGTTTTAAAAACATTTCCACCTGCAGCTACTTCTTTTTTTAATTTTTTTATTATAATTATTATTATGAACAAAAAAGTCACACTTTCTATCTTTGTATATTCTTATTCAAGGTCCCTTCCCCCTCCCGCCACTGTCCTTTTGCAATGCTATCTCTGTTTTTCAAGGTCCTTACCAGTTTTTATATACAACACTGAGATTTGGAATGAATGCCTACCTAAAATCCTCAAGCACCTTCAGTAAAATCAAATGGCCCAAGCACTGTTAGAGCTCACTAGTATTCAGCAAGTATTTGCTTCTTTCTCATCCTCTCTCTGATAGCTTCTTCCTACCACCCTTCACCCATTCTCCACATTGCATACACATGTGACTCATTGGATGGTATATAATTCATGAAGTGTTTCTGTCTTTTCTCTAATGAAATCAAGTTCAGAACAGTAGAACATGACAACTTACCTGAAACCTAGAGGAAGGTACTAGAAAATTCCAGGTATATACATCACAAAGGAGAATCACTTTCAATGTCTCTCAAAGTCATTGACTTCAGAGTCTAGAGTGGCATCACTGTCCCTTAGAGGCTGAAAAGGTCAATACTTACCATGCATTTTAAACTTAAAATTCTACATATCCTTTATTACTCATCTCCAAAGCCATCTTCTCGAAGCCTTCCAAAAAAAGTGGGCCAATTCATCTGTTTTCACAGAAATCTGAATGAAATTTTCCTTTCTGTGCATTGCCAAAGGTGAGTCTGTTCTTCCTGGTCTGATACAGTAAAGTAAGACTCTGCTACCCATTCCAACTCCTTGCCCTGCCTCCTATGGCAGGTCCAACTAAATAAGGTGGGTGGCTATCAAGGAGCAGGTTAGGAGGTTCCCCCAAGTCATATGTGCTAAATTAAAGTTAGAATGTGCTTCACCCTGAAACCGATTTATTTTCAACTTGACCGACCTAGTTCAGTGCATATGATGTAAGTGTAACTTAATTTTTAACTTATATGACATCTGCTTTATTTCAATGAAGTTAAAATATTTTTCATATCATCAACTGTTCTTTGCAAATAACTTAATGATTTTATAAGGCACATGTCTTGTTTCAATCCATAATATATCTGTTCCCCCTCTTTGAAGGCTCTATTTTTTTCTATTTTTGCTTTTACAGATAGCATTATACTAAAGGTGTATAAATTTGTAGCTGAACATCTGTTTCTCAGAAGACATACTTTGAAGTTCAGTTTCTCAGTCATGAGGCCCTAAATTTATCCAAGTTTTGGTAGAGATTACCAAGCCACTTCCTATGACATGGTGCTGATTTAATCCACTGGTAGTATACAAGAATAATAAGGTCATTGCACTGTGGCCAGCACAGTTCATAAATCTTTTCTAATATGATAGGCAACAACATTGACCTGTCATTTGAAAAGAACTTGAATTCTTTTATCATTATTAAAAATAGAATAGTATTTCAATAATGTTGACATGCATGATTTGTTTCTCCCTGTCTATTCATTTAACCTATGTATTTCTATAGCTTGCTTTTTGATGAAGATCATATTGTTTCCCTTATAAATTAACATGTAGTTTATGTAATCAGCACGTTTGATAATAACCATGCTTCTTGCTATTCACAATTAATCAGTTTGATAAAATCATGGCCAACATTTTACTACTGAATGCTGACCAATAGCATATAGATCTGATTTATTAACAACAGAATCCCAGCCAGCAGCACTGTCACACATGTCTGAAGCCTGTGTGACACTCATAGTTTATAGGGTATCTCCCAGTCTTCTTAAATATAGAAGTACTAGACAGCACTATGCTTGGGGAGTGTTTTGAACAGTGAAATCATCAAAAATGTGATGATTGTGGCACTAAACACACTGTGCAGGAGCTTTATTTACAGCCTAAAATTGGAAACACAAAACTTCATCAGGCTTCTGTTAGAAACCTGTGCTGTGGGTGTTCAGCCACTGCATTTATCCAAATATGACCACATAAATACCAGCATTGATCTTGGGTTTATCACTAAATTTTAGCAAATGAGTGATTTTGCAAATATGCAACTCATGTAAGGACAGTATGTACCTTATTATATTATTGTCTGAGTACCCAGATGACCAATTACATTTTAATGTTATTCATAATTTTATAGAATTTTACACTTTTATTTATACAAGCATATAACTCTTCCTTTTCTAATTTCATATGTTTAGTTTATCAAAAGCTGAAATAATGTAGTCACCTACATTTTGATGTATAGATGTATGTACATATGTGTGTACATATATTATTCTAAAAATTATCTTTAATAATACACTTTAAACTTCACTTGATAGATGATGTGTGAAATCATTTGCACAGGTACCAAACACAAGTCATAATGACTCCATCATGAGTATTGTGTCATTGCAGCTCCTAGCGCAGAGTCTTCCAAACACAGGTAGGCCAGTTCTGGAATACATAAATAATTTCTAGAAAATAGAAAAGAAGGAGAGAATGGCCTTACCTTTACCACTCTATGAAGGTGCTGGCTTTTAGGCCACTCAATAGCTGCAATCTGTGGGGCAGCAGGATAACAAGGAAGCCAGAGGCTGATGACTATCAGGGACAAGTATAATGAGGATGCCGATCTCTCCAGGCCACAAAATGTTATCAGTATTCTCTGAAGGGCTTCTAGACCTAATTTTGTGCCTCTCTGCAAACCTGTTGAATCAGAATATGAGTCACTGGGTATCTGGAATATGCATTTTTAAATCATGTTAAACTATATAGAACATGAATTTTCCCATTCAATCTTTTTTAATCACACGGTTCAGTGGCATTCATTTAGCACAGTCCCACTGATTGCAGCTGTTCATCTCCAGAACTTTCTCAGCTTCCTAAACTGAAACTTTGTACTCATTACTTAGGAGCTCTCATCCTCTCTCATACCTCACCAGCATCAAACACTATTCTACTCTGTCTCTTGAATTTCTATCTCCTAAGTAACCCAGAGTCACAGTATTTGTCCCTTTTTTGGAAAAAAAAGTTTGTTTTAATAAGAAAATGGTCAGTGCTAAAGCACATTCATATTTCATGTAGCATCACTTATTTCAGAAAATCTTATATTTCCATGGGACCCTGCCAGAGGAACTCATGGAGTCAAAATTACCTAATATATATATATATATATCATATAGTTGGTAGATGGCTCAGAGATTAAGAGCACTTGCTGCTCCTGCCAAGGATTTAAGTTCAATTCCCATCACTCACATAGAGCATCTCACAACTGCTTGTAACTCACAATTCAGGGGATTCAATGGCCTCTATGTGATATGGCAAAAGACTGAAGGAGGAAGACTAAGGACAGTTACCAAAAATTGAAAACCAGAATTCAGATGCTTTATTTGGAAAATATTGTTCCCATTCAAAAATAAGGTTTTACAAACTGTTTTGAATTTCATAAAGCTGTTCTTGAATTAATAAACTTTTGAATTCTGTTTTCTGTTCTAAGATGCTAAATATCAATAGACATAGCAAACATAAACAAAATGTTCAACGATCCCATAAAACATTTAAGAGTGTGCAAGCAAACTGAGTATGAGTACACACACCTATAATTCCAGGTACTGCAGGGACTTTGACAAGAGAGTTGAAAGTTTGACTCTAGCCTAGGCTATGTTTATTTGAGGACAGATAAGATAATTTAATTAGACACTCTCTCAAAACCAAAATAAAAAGAGGTAGAGGTGCGGCACAGTGTTAGTGAAAGGCCATGGTAGCATCATGATGAGCTCTTCCAGCCCCAGCCTCTACTAAGCCTGACTTTCAGTTTTTATTTAGGCCTCAATTTCTATTTAAGTTTCCATTTCTGATAAAGAAGGTGAGATGGATATTGCATACTGGGTATGATTCAGCACTTACAGCTCTAGCCAATTGGAAGCATATTAGTGTGGCTGCTGCTTGCTTGGCCAATCATGTTTAAGATGACCTAATCCCCTCATCGCTGTCTATAAAAGGAGCCTGCGAGCGCCTCTAGGGGTCACCATTTTGTTGTGTGGCTGACCTCTGCATGTGGAAATTCTTCTCTTGGGAATAAACTCTCTTGCCTTTGTGAATGTGAGTGGTAGTCTTTTGTGAGGTGCTCTGGTGACCCTAACAATAGCATCTGTATAGAAGACATGGGAACTTTGGTTTGATCACCCGTCCTGGAAAACAAATAGTGTATGTAAAGGGGACCTAAAACAAAATTGATAGCTAAGTATGATACTACATAACTGTAATCCCAGAAATCAGGAGGCTTAGGCAGGAGGATTACAAGTTAGTGGCCAGCCAGCCTGGATTATATGGAAGATCACAAGTTAGAGCCTGGGCTATAGATCAAGTTCAAGAACAGCCTGAGCTACATAGCAAAGCCATACTCAAAGGGGAGGCTTTTATCTTAATCTTTTCTACAATAAATGACACAAAGATTAGCTCAGAATCGGGCTTCTTAAAAAATAAAATTTCCAGGTGTGAAGCTTATTAGTGTCACCACCACAGATAATCAGCATATCATAATGACTCAGGAAGATGATATAGTTTCTTAGGAGTGCCTGCTGAAACACTTAAGGAATTTAGCTCTAATACAAATATGCATATGGCAGTGTTGAGTCAAAAATATCCAAAATAAATTAATAAAAAGTTAGGATACACCAATAAAGGGATAGTGTCCAAATTGAAGGCAATGGTTTTCCTTTTACTCTACACTACAGTACTGGGTTTAGCTTTAGAGTACCATATACGAAGGATGACAAAAACAAAATATATTATGTCCTTTAAAAAACAACTGAGCTAACAAGGAGGATGGGATGCAAGACAAATGCAGAATTATCAAACATGTGAAATCTAGAGGCTAATATCTAGAGCTTTCAAGCCCAGAGAACTGGAAAAAATGTAGTTGAATAGCCATCTTGTGGAAGAGATCCTTCTGCCAGGTAAGACCATCCCCACATGTGGCTTTCTATACCATCCCCTTGGCTAGTGATTCTCAATTCTGTTTATCCAGAAGGGGGCACTCTTCTGAGTTTCTGTCCCCTCTGGGTTGCCTCTATCCAGATTTCCCTAGGCATCTCCAATTCCACAGGACCAGAATCAAATTATTAGTTCTATTTTCACAAGTAAAAAGAACTGAAGCTCAAAAACAAAAACAAAAAAAAACAAAAACAACTTAGTGGATTTCCCTCTGGGTTCCAGGAAGGGAATTAGTCCCAGTCTGGCTGACTCTCTGAATGTGTACCTTTACATTTCCAATATGCTAGCTTATATAATAATCAGGAAGAAATGAAAAAAAAAACAATCCTACAGACCTCTTGTAGCCTTTTTCATAGGGGATTTGGTCTTGCCTCAAAAATGAATGTGCTTTGAAACCTAAATTTTCTAGATTATATTAAAAATTGATTTCCAGCACCATCAGGGACAAAATCATTAAGTAGAAAAACTTAGAGAGGTCCTGCCCTTCTCTGGACCACACTTTCCTGATTGTTAAAGGGAAAGTCTCCATATCTTCTTACAGATGGGTCCTTCCAAGTGTCTATAGTGGACAATGTGGGAAGGCACAGACATTATGAATAAATGCTCATGCCATTTGGCCTGTGTAATAGCTCAGCTGTGTTCCAACCTCATCCTCAAGGACCTGCTGGGCTGCAGGCTGATCATATATCTTCACAATACTCTCATCAACTCCAGGCACCCAGCCCAACATGACATACTTGTGCACAGTTCTGATGCGCCTCTGGCAATATCAGCACGTTGCTCAACTGGTGAAGGGATCAGGTAAGAATGAAAACCCTGCAACATATACAGTACCCCTCCCCACACCCCAAGACTCTGATGTTCTCCCCCACAGGTCACTTACTAGCTTCATGGCCTTGGGCAAGTCATAGGACCTCTCTAAGCATCAGACTTCTCATCTGTGAAAAGAAGAAAAACGGGGTGGGGGAAGGAGTAACATACAAGGCTAGGGATGTTGGTAAACTGGTAGAATGCTTGCTTAGCATGCACAAAGTTCAGAGTTCAAGTTGATGACACATCCTCTGATCCCAGCACTCAGGAGCAGAGGTAGGAGAATCAGAAGCTCAAGATCATCCTTGGCTACAAAGTAAGTCTAAAGCCAACCTGGACAACATGTCAAAGAAGGCTAGTAATACATTTTACCTAACTGTTGTGAACTTTTACATTTTTGGCTGAGCCAGGCCAGCTAATGCTGACTCTGTTTTTTGATTCACGAGTTCTTATCAAGGTTCCCCTTTTGTGTCCTTCCATTCTGATCCTTGCCCCATCATCCACCAGTCAAAGGATACTCAAAGAACTAAGGCTACATGTGGGGACTCACAGCTCAGTCACTAGTATAAATCAGGTGGCTTCTGCTCCTTTCACAGCGAGCAAGTTCCTCTGTGACCCTCCCGGCAGTTCTGCAGCAACTCCCACCAATTGCTCTCATTCTGCCTCTTGGGTTCAAATTGTACAGATAACATCCTTTTTGTCATGATTAATCTAAAGATGTCAGAAGACAACACTCATGTCCTATTCTTTCTTTAGTCTTTCTAGGCTTCTTTCTTTAATCTCCATTTTGTCTCATTCCCCTCTTAAAGACACTATAACTAAGCACGGTGCTTGAGATATAGTTCTACAAGTGATGGTAAGAATAAAACAATCATCAACTCCTGCAATTTTAAAGCCAATACAATAATTAATATCACTCAAGTGTACATTAACTTTTCCACCTTAAACATGGGTTCATCCTTTAAAACTGTAATTTTTAAAAGAATTTTGTCTGCTTAATAAAACAAGCACAAAATGTCACACTTGTTCTTATCAAATTTATTTTGTTATTGTTGGATTATCTTTGTGGTCTAGTAAATTCTTCATAGATAAGTATGCTATTCTACAGCTCCATCCAAGACATGAACTAAAATGCTGAAGCCAGGTAAAGCCCTCATGCCTACCCATGTGCCTGAGAGATCTTGCACCCATTCATTTGTATAACCACAGTGGCTCACATAGCATCTTAGAGACTCAGGGAGGGGTAGGCTTCCTGAGAAAAAACGCTGAATTGGGAGAAAGACAGTTTTCCATGTGTTGTTGCTGATCCCAAAGAGAATAGATCTTCATCCTCCACACTGAGTGAGAATTCCTGATCCAGAAAAAAAAATACAGACAATAACTGACAGCCTTTGTGAATGGTTTCTTCATGTGCAGTGGTTCTGGGAAGTAAATAAGCAAATATATGTAAAGTATCCAGCATGTTTGGCACCTAGTAACATTTAAAAAAGCACATTCAGAATCTAGCTAGAAGAGCAATGCTGACTCATAGTTCCTCCATCTTGTTCCCAGAGCACCACAGCAAAAAATCTTTGTCATGCTCTTCTCTGCCCTACACATTGCAATCACCAATTAATTTAAGGCCATATTTCCTGGCTCCTAGTTCTGACTACGTATCATAGTTCCCTAAAGGGACTATTGTGGTCTACACTATACCATCTTATTTATCCGCAGCCCACATCATTACACTTCCAGCTGCTCCTTTACCTGATCCTGTTTTTACAGGGCCAGTAATAGAATCCAGGCAAAGTGAACAAGGCTGGTCTTGAAATCAGGTTGTTTCCTCACTTTTATGACTAAAGAGAATATTATGATACCCCATGCTGATCACACCACATCTCTGACAAGATCCCCAATCCCCCCACCCCCTGCCTCTCCCATGTTGGGTCCCTGTGGCTCATAATGCTGCATACCACATCCCGAGGCTTCCAGTCACCACAGGTTTAGGGTGAAGTCGAGGTAGAAGTGAATCTGGAATCCAAGAAATCTGCGAATGTACAACACCAGAAGACATTTTATACTGAGATTCTCTAGTACTGATTGTAATATATGATTACAGAAACAACAAATATTTACATGCATGCTTTATAGTTTAGAAAATTCTCCAGTAAACAATTTTGTCTTTAATCCTCAAAATAGTTCAGTAGAAAAGCATTACTAAAAAATTAGGGGCTGGAGAGATGGCTCATCCATTAAAGGCTAGGCTCACAACCAAAAATATAAAAAATTAGAAATTGTTTTTATCAAGCTAAAACTATACAAACACATACACAAAAATAATCCCTACCACACACAATCCAGTAATAAAACAAAAATTTTGAATACCAGTTACTCTGCCCCCAAAGGCACTAAACTCTAAGTTTTCTATCTTTTAAAGAAGATATTAGCTTTATTTTAAAAATAAGCATAATTCTCTAAAAGGTTGATTTACTCAAAATTCACATAGCAAATAACAGAGATGGTACTTATAGCCTTGGTTATATGACTCTAAACCTTCTAATTCTTTCCATCTCAATCCCGAGAAGGCCATTCAACTGCCTTCAGTAAAATGGCCGCCATCCTCCCTTTGGAGAAATGGGCAGTGGCTAACTGAAGCCATCTTTCTAAACACATAGAATCCTAACAAATTCTCCCCCTCTCCCAATTTTTTTAAGTATCACCTTTCCTCCCAGGTAGCCAAGCTTCTAGGTCATTCTAGAAAAGCTTTCTTTT